>VMDO01020154.1:0-38146 GCA_007922755.1 Pedetes capensis | reverse complement strand
TATTACAGGTATGAGCCACCATGCCTAGCCTAGAACACCTACTTTTTTTTAAAACCTCACATTTGTGTAGGTCATAAGTCTGGTCTTCTCAGCTATGTGCTTTACATCAAGTCTCACAAGGCCAAAATCATGGTAAGAAGGTGGCCTCAGTTATCATCTGGAAGCTGAATGAAAAGGATCTATTTCCACTGTCATTTTAGGTGCTGCCAGAATTCACTTTTCTGTGATTGTAGGACTAAAATTTTCATGCTGGCTGCTAGTCATGGATTATTCTCAGCTTTTAGAGACTACTCCTATTCCATGCTTTGTATGTTCCTCCATCTTTAAGTCAGTATCAGCACACTGAACCCTAATCTTTCCTTTTTAATCTCTGAATTCATCATTGCACATAAGAGTTCATATGATAACACTGGTTCCACAAAATAATCTGTCATTTCTATTATTATTATAATCTCCCTCTCTAAGGTCTGATTAATAACTTTAACTGCATCAATAAATTTTCTCTTGCCAAGTAATGCAACATTTTCACAGTGTCATTAAGTGATGAATGTAATAGGGCTAAAATTGTATCTATCATTTTCACCATCCCCAATTCCCTCTTCCTGTTTCTGTTAGCTTATTTATTCAATTACAGTGCTGAACAATAATAAGGATAGTAGATATCTTTTTCTCCCCAGCCAATATCACTAACATCATTCTGATTTTGGTAAATGTATAAGTTATAATATAAGAAAGTGATATTGATAACTAAATCTTTATATTCATGTAGCAGAAATCAGGATTTATAAACTTACGAGTATTCAATCATTATAGTACTTCATTATTATTATCGATATCTTCTAGCTTTTTCATATAATAAGCATTTATTTTTTCTATGATGTTATCTTCATAATTTGAGTTTATAAAATATACTTTAATCACATAATATGCAATTTAAAAATATTTTTGATTGGCATAAAGTACATTTACAAATATACATGTTGAATATCTTGTTTAGATCAGAAATAAAATTTTAATGATCAGCAGTTAATTTCTTTTGTCTTTCATTCCAATAAACAACACTGATGACCTTTTGGAGAATAAGAAGAAAATTTTCAAGCATATTCTCATGTCCTTTAGCATAACTTATTTTCAAGTAATCTGTTTTGGTATAAAGGCAAAGCTCCAATGAAATTATATAATCAACAGAAGGGCTGACTTATTTGGTATTTTCTCAGTCTTTGAATTATGTCTTTTTTATGTACTTGTATGCAGCCATATTACATTTATATCTCTTTTGAAGACCTGGGAAATTAACAGTTTGGTGTACTTCATGGCCTGAAATTAAGTTATGTATCATCAAACAATTATTACCTAGTGATAATGTGAGTAATGTCAGTAATGTGAGAAATTGTTTATTTTACTACCTATCCAGTAATTATAGTAGTAGTGAGACTTTTAATAGATATTTTATTTTCATGTATTCTTTATTTTCTCAAAAATAATTTTGAAAAGAAATTATTCACTAGAGACATGCCTCTCAATATAGATTTAGATGATTTTTCTGGTCACAGATCATTGACCCAATAAAGTGGAGTCATTATGCTCATTGGAGTCCATTAGAAGATAGACATCTATGGTAATGGCTCAATTCAGACCTCTTAGTGAAGATAAAAATGGCTAGTCTGTCTGTAAAGATGAAATGGATAGCAGAGTGAAGCAAATACATCAGGTGAGCATATCAAAAATAATGTGCAGTCCTTCAAGTTTAAGATGAAATATTGACTCACCTTCCTATGGCATTACTGATTTGCCAGTTCTACCACTAAATCCTCACCTCACCTTGTTTTATATCTAGTAGCAATATCTTTTATACTTCAGTCAGCAATACTGCCCCAAGAAAGCATTAAGCATTTTGTTACAAATAAAGGAGAGTATCAAGCTCCCAAAATTGTTTTGGCTATGATTGTTGCCTGTTCTAGACATACCCCTACAGTATCATGAAACGGCATAAGGAATATGGAAAACATGGAAAGATAGAGTTTGTGTATCCTTCTGAGTGCCACCAACAGATCTATTTATAGAGAAACCCAAGTGAATTCAGGAACTGATTAGCAGCAAACAACAACAGTGTCCTTTCTTATTCTGATTTTACTTACCAAATTATGAGACTTCCTTTTTCCTACAAATACCCTTGAGTACTCTGTGAATATTTTAGGACTTATGACATGTTCTTCCTAGTACAATAAAGTCTGTATTTTCATTAAAAATATTTCCAGGAATGTCAAATTGTTGATGTACTATCCTCTGCTTCTGCCAATATCATCCACAATGTCTTTGGACTGTCCATTTGGCAGTATATCTGTTGCTCTTCTGCAGGCAGAAGCCATATTTATATTTTTTCAAAAGTATTGTAATCTACATGCCATGTATAATATGTGAACATTATTTTTTAAGGAAATTCCTTCAATAAATGTTTTTTATTTTTATTGGAAAATTTGTATAAATTTATGGTATACAGCATGGTGTTTTTTATGTGTATTCATTTGGCATGTCTAAGTCAAGAAAATTAACATATGGATTACTCCACCTACTTTTTTTCTGGTTACAGCATTTGGCATCTACATTCTTAGCAATTTTCAAGTATGAAACATATTATCATAGTCAACATGTAGTACAATAGATCTCTTATGAGTTAATATTGTTTATCTTCTGTTCTTTACAATGTTGTTGTTGTTGTTGTTGTTTTCAGGTACTGAACAGTCAAATCTGTCTCGTAGTAACTCTATGAACAACAGATTGAAACACTACCCATTACTGCCATGTATGTGATCTTTTCATGTTTGAGCCCATTGTTATAGTCACTATGTTTGTTATCACTTTCAGTTGTGCCACATCAGCAAAAGGAAGTCCCAGGGACTTTACTCCATTACTTTCATTAAGGTTGACTCTACTTTGAGGAAGAACTCTTTCCCAGTCATTTCTTCATGCCTTCTAGTCTAGGGGACTGATTTTTGGCACTATATTAGACAGTGCTTCTCTGCTATTCATAGAGTTTTGAATGGCTATTTGTTTCAGAGGGCTGTGCAGTCCCTCTCCCTCATCTGTCTTAGTCCAGAAATTCACCTGAAATCTGTCTACCATGAGTGGCCCAGTTAGTATCTGAAATACTGTTAGCATTGCTTTCAGCATCTCAGTAGCATGCAGGCCCCCACAGCATGACAAGTTGATAGACAAAAGAGGGTTCTTTTCAATATGAGCACAGAAGAGGTATCTTAGCTTATGCTATATTCAGCCCTCTGATTTCAGACTATCCTTTCAGATTCCACGTTAATAACAAATACCTAATGGCTATATTTTTATTATTTAATTTTTGTTTGTTTTTCAGTCTTCCCTTTTAAGGCTTTTGGCATAAATACCACTATATTTTGTTTGTTCTGAGTCATTCATTCATGAGGATAAGAAGAAGGGATTATGTCTAAACATGATAATGAATGACAGATTACAAATGTTGCATGCATCCAGAAAGAGTATGCTGTTCCTTTCCCAAAATTAAATTGAGAATTTGATGCAGTGATGTTTATAAAGCCAAACTTAACTCTGGTAAAATTTTGTGAAAATTTTTGGACTCTAGAACTTCAGGATCATTGAAGTTAAGAGCACTAAAACATTGCAGTTTTTGATCTATTAAAAATATTAAATGTGTTTATGATGTAATGTTTTCACATTGGCCCATGCTAGAAAATATCCAGCAAATTTTATTGACTTATTGTTGTTGTTAGGTGCCATCTAGTCAAGTTTGATTCATAGAGATCCTATATACAACAGAATGAAACACTCAGACATTGTGCCATGTTGGACACTAGTGTAAATGCTTCTCAGCTAGTCATAGGGCTTTCAGTGATGGATTGTTTAGGGAGTGGATTACCAGTTCCTTTTCCCTAGCCTGAAGCACCTGGTAAAAATGGTTAATTATACTGCTTGAGAGACTAGGTTTAAATTTTCAATGTTATTTAGCACCTATGTATACTTTTATAATGCAAAGGTGAACATAGAAGTGGAAGATGGCAGACAAATTGAAATGCATAAGAGCTTTATATTGCCAGGTACAAAATGTCTGTCATGTAATATTGATACAGGCATGAGGAATTCAGAAGTTATTTCTTCTAATTTTCTTATTCTATTGCTGTTCTCATGAAAAGTCATTTCATTTGTATATCTCAAAATTCAGACAATGCTGTTTCAGTATTGCATCTTTATCTTTCATTACTTTTCTATCTTTTATTTAAGAAATTTCAGAGGAATTAGTTGATACTCTGACAAACTTCAGTGATGACAAATGGGACTTTTCTTACAGCTGAATATCATTATAGACAGATCACATTTTGTATATTTACAACTTAACTGTACCAAAACTTCAGGTGGTAGGTAAGTGCTAATAAACCTGTTTCCAGAACAAAGTATAGGGGAATGAGTGAGTGATGGTTCTGAAAGTAATTTGCCTGATTTCTTTTCTCAAGTCTCCTATTACAGGCTGGGTAACCTGAGGCAAGCTACATAGCCTCGTATTAAAATAATGATGATAACATTACTAGTTCATTATTGTTATGAAAATTTCACTTTTAATGTGTTTTAAACAATTATTATCTTCACAATTTTTGATATGGGAACTATCTCATCTTTTAACTCCCTTTAGGTTGGCTCCTGGGTTCTGTTGACACAATACCATTACTCTTGCTCAACTTTCATTTTGAAAGTTTTTGATACAAATTTCGAATCAGATATTTCATTTAGTGAAAAAAGTTAATTGGAGTTCCTTGAGGTCTGAGAGTTATTCATTTCTTTTGTGTTATAATAGATTTTAAGATTTTTCAGTTGATAATGAGGAAATAAATATTTTTATATGGCATAATAAATCACGTTTAGATATACAATTAAAATTTAGATATTAGATTTTAATTATCTTTCTACATTTTACACTTTAATATTTTTGTTTATACTGAGAAGACTTGGTTCCTAAAGACTTGCTTTATCTCATTGAATGTCCATAATTGTTTCAAATGAAAATATTCATATCACTTTAAGTAGTAATATCAATAAATTCAATGTAAGATTTCTTTCTGGTTGTTATTCCTTCAGCATGTCTAAGTGGGAAGATATAGTCTAACTATATACATATTCTGCAAACCTGTTACTTTCTACAAACTGTTAGAAAGCACTTTGGTTTAAAATTCCCTTCTTATATAATGTATAAATCACAATAGTACTCTAATTCACGATCTTAAATTAAGATTTATGATTTTATTAAAATTAGATCCTTTGAATTAAAAAAGTAAGGTATAACATTTCCTTGGATTACATTTTTTAAAATGGTAGAACTTCAGAACTATTTGACATCACAAAACTTGCAGTGTCAACAAGAGCAACTGACATATTGCTAACATCAACAGGTACAACTCAGAGTCACACTTTGAGAGAGTTATTTTCTGATATTTTACATTTGTTCTGAATGTGTTTTTTCAGTGATCTCTTATTTAGTAATTTAAAAATATCCCTTGAACTACATTTGAAACAAAATTCTTTAAGTTGTGTCAAGGAAATGCAATGAGAATCTAATAAAGTATTTGACAATGGAACACATTACAAAGATGTATATCAGGATCGTCACTCATAACCCAGTGCATATTATAATAATAAGAATGAACAGGAAGTATTGTAGACAGTATGAATAGCCAAATACAAAGTATAAAAAGAATACTTACTCACATGATTGAAAAACGTGTGAAATAGCTAGTCGAATGGACAAAGAATAAGAATGACAATTATGTCTTTTTCTTTACTACATTGATCTAAGTTAAGGAAATGACTTTGAAGCTGAAGAGTCATCAATCAGATGTTAATATTGAAAGCAAGCCTTACGTGTTTTGACAGACTCAAGAGTCCTGTCATTTTCCACCACATCAAAAAGGAGGGAGCAACATAGTGTCATTGAGGCAACTATATATCATTTTCTAACTTAAAAAACCTTTTGATGAATGAGATAATATCGATAAGTATTGTATATAACATGAGCTTCAATTGTATTTTAGGCATCACACGTGCCATATATTTATCTAATAGAAGTAATGTTGGGTCTCAAAGAATCCAAGGACAGACCGACTTTAACTGTCAGTGTTAATTGTAAGATTTAAGTTCAACATGTCATTTGTGCACTATTATATGTGCACAAGTTATAAATGACAAATTATTATATGTGCACTATTATAAAAATGCTGCAGGTTATCAAAGAAAGAATCAGAGGAAACTTGTCAATTATTTGGAAGTTGAATTGTAAAGCCTGAGTGATCAAAGAAGTTTTCCCAGATTATGTGAAATATCCTTCGCTTCCTTTGGAGTATATTACAAACAGATACTGTAATGAAATCTTTGCTCAACATTGACATTTCTCTTAAACACATAGCAAATTGCATCCAGCACATATACAACCTCTAAAATATTTTCTGGGTGGGATTTATCTCAGTTGGTAGAGCACTGCTCTGCACTCTTTGAGGACACAGGTTTGATCCCCAGCACAGGAAAAATGGGAGAAAGACTTAGCAATCCACTCCTGAGGCAATCCTGAAACAATGAGGCATTGAAAACTATGAGTGTAGCTAGGAGTTGGACCAGATTCAGGGCATTTAACAACAACAACAAAATATTATCTTATTCTGAATGGGGTATCACAGTCCACAGACAAGGCAAGTCTGCCTATTATGAAGATGTATTAACTTCCAGGATCTGCAAGTCAAAGAAAACCTTCACTGGAGGTCTTTGGAAAAGTACCAACTTGTAAATAAATACCTACAGTTCATTGGAGAGGTTCAGCAAAGACATTTTCACGATAAATAATAAATTTTCTGTAGATGCAACTGTCTGCAGGGTTGGGCCTGGTTAGTAGTTGGATAGGAGAGATAGGGAGAGATACCTGGGAACATGAGGTGCTGTAGGCTTGGGAGACTGACCTGGCAACCCACTCCCAAAAATCAGTCTGTCAATGAAGACCCTATGAACAGCAGAGAAGCACTGACAATAGTGTTTCCCCTGTTGTACTCAAGGTGGCTATGAGTCAGATACCAACTCCAGGGCACCTAACAACAATAAAGAGATGGTAAACGCAGTGATAAAGACGTTCTTGAAAAGAAATCCTAAGTCTGAGGAATTTTATGAAAATTGTAGACATGTTCTTGTACCCTCATTTCTAAAAAACTAATGACTTCTGAGTTTGTCCAGACAGAACATGAGAAAACCAAAACCAAAAACGAGCAGCCAAAGTATCAATAATTTAAAACAGTACATGAAGCCGGGCATGGTGGCTCATGACTGTAACCCCAGCAGCTCTGGAGGTGGAGCCAGGAGGATCCCAAGATCAGGACCAGAGGCAGTCTGCGTAATTGAGAGGCAGTCTGCTTAAGTTAGCTAGACCCTGTCTCAAAAAGTAAAGAAAATAGGCTGGGGGTACAGCTCAGCTGTCCATCACTTGCAAAGCATGCAAGCGCAAGGCCCTGAGTTCAACCTCCAGTACTGGAAAAAAAAATACATGAAATCATATTATGTATTTGTTAGATTTTATTTGGAGATGTGTCAAATACCTTTCATTGAATGGTAAACAACAGCAGAATTCGTTCTTGTAAGATGCATTTTTTTTACCTATTTAACCCCAGGCTGGGATTTGGCTCAATTGGTAGAGCACTGCACTGCAGTCTCTGAGATCCCGAGTTCAATTCCCAGCACCGCAAAAATGGGAGAAGGGCCTGGCAATCCACTCCCAAGGCAATCTCGAAACAGTCAGCCATTGAAAACCCTATGAGGGTCGCTATGAGTCAGACACGGCGCCTAACAACAACAACATATATCCCTCACATCTGTCAGTTTGCCGCACTGTGGGGGCTTGTGCGTTTGGATGAGGCTGAGACATCTGCCACTGTAACGTTGGACATAAGCAAGGTTACCCATGGTGGACAGGTTTTCAGCTGAGCTTCCAGACTAAGATAGACTGGGGAGTAGGACATGGCGAGCCACTCCAAAACAACTAGCCATTGAAAACCCTATGGATAGCAAAGAGACACTGTCAGATATACTGCTGGAAAATGAGCCCCCCAGGTTGGAAGGCACTCGAAAGACTACTGGGGAAGAGTTGCCTCCTCCAACGAGAGTCTACCGTGATGATGGAAATGGAGTAAAGCCCCAGGGTGCTCAACTTGCTGATGTGGCATGACTCAAAATGAGGAGAAACAACTGTAAACACCCATTAATAATTGGAACATGGAATGTATGTAGTATGAATCTAGGAAAACTAGAAATCATTAAAAGAGAAATGGAGCACATAAACATTGACATTCTAGGGCATCAGTGAGCTAAAATGGACCGGCATAGGCCATTTTGAGTCAGAAAATCATATGGTCTACTATGCTGGGAATGATAAACTAAAGAGAAATGAGGTTGCATTCATCATCAAAAAAGACATTTCAAGATCTGTCATGAAATACAATGTTGTCAGTGATAGAATAATATCCATATACCTACAAGGAAGGACAGTTAATATGACTATTATTCAAATTTATGTACCCACCACTAAGACAACAAATGAAGAAAGGAAAGACTTCTATCAGCTTCTGCAATCTGAAATAGAACAAACATGCAATCAAGACATACTGATAATCACTGATGACTGGAACGCAAAGGTTGGAAACATAGAAGAAGACTCAGTCGTTGGAAAATTTGGTCTTGGTGACAGAAATGAAGTTGGAGATCGCATGATAGAATTTTGTCAAACCAATGACCTTTTCATTGCAAATACATTTTTTCAACATCATAAACAGAGACTATACACATGGACTTCACTAGATGGAACATACAGGAATCAAATTGACTACATATGTGGAAAGAGATGATGGAAAAGCTCTATACAAAATGTCAAAACAAGACTGGGTGCTGACTGTGAATCAGACCATCAACTTCTCATACACAAGTTCAAACTGAAGCTGAAGAAAATTAGAACAAGTATACGAGAGCCACGGTATGACCTTGAGTATATCCCACCTGAGTTCAGAGACCACCTCAAAAACTGATGATGTCAGGTGGATATTAGCTGAAAGCAGAGAATTTCAAAAGGATGTCTATCTATGTTTTATTGACTATGCAAAGGAACTTGATTGTGTGGATCATAACAAATTATGGATAACACTTCAGAAAATAGGAATACCAGAACACCTAATTGTGCTCATGAGAAATCTGTACATGAACCAGGAGGCAGTGGTTCGAATAGAACAAGGAAACACTGAGTGGTTTAAAGTTGAGAAAGGTGTGCGTCAGGGCTGTATACTTTCACCCTATCTCTTCAATTTATATGCTGAGCAAATAATCCAAGAAGTTGGACTTTATGAGGAAGAACACAACATCAAGATTGGACGAAGACTCATTAACAACCTGCATTATGCAGATGACATAACTCTGCTTGCTAAAAATGAAGAGTATTTAAAACATTTACTGATGAAGATCAAAGATCATGGCCTTCAATATGGGTTACGACTAAACATCAACAAAACAAAAATCCTTACAACTGGGTCAGCACACAACTTCACAATAAATGGAGAAATGATTGAGGTTGTCCAAGATTTTGCTTGGCTTGGCTCTCTAATCAACACCCACGGAAGCAGCAGTCAAGAAACCAAAAGATGCATTGCTCTAGGAAAAGCTGTGGCAAAAGATCTCTTTAGAGTATTGAAAACCAAAGATGTCACATTGAAGACGAAGGTGCGTCTGACTCATGCCATGGTATTTTCAGTGGCATCATATGGTTGTGAAAGCTGGACATTGAACAAGAGAGACAGAAAAAGAATTGATGCTTTTGAATTGTGGTGCTGGAGACGTCTATTGAATAGACCATGGACTGCCAAAAGAACCATCAGATCTGTCCTAGAAGAAGTGCAACCAGAGTGCTCCTTGGAAGTAAGAATGGCCAGACTACGTCTTACATATTTCGGACATGTAGTCAGGAGAGAACAATCCCTGGAGAAGGCCATCATGTTTTGGAGAGTGGCAGGTCAATGCAAAAGAGGAAAACCCTACACCAGATGGATTGACACAGTGTCTGCAACAATGGGCTTAAACATGAATAAGTTTGTTTGCCTGGCACAGAATCAGCAAGTGTTTCAATCTGCTGTACATAGTGTCATTATGAGTCGGACTCTACTTGATGTCACCTAACAACATATATATATATATATATGTATGTATATATACATATACATATATATATATATGTATGTATATATACACACATGTGTGTGTGTGTTGTTGTTGTTGTTGTTTTTGTTGTTGTTAGGTGCCGTCAAGTCCATATCCGACTCATAACGACCCTGTGTACAACAGGCAAAACACTATAAACACTATTATCTGTGCTTCTTTATTCCTCATAGGGTTTTCAATGGTGCAGTGATTTTTGTGAGTGGTTTGCCAGGTCCTTCATACACATATATATATATATATATATATATATATATATATATATATATATATATATATATATTTGTTGTTGTTAGGTGCCGTCGAGTCAGTATCCGACTCATAGCGACCCTCTGTACAACAGGGGAAACACTATTGTCAGTGTTTCTCTGCTGTTCATAGGGTTTTCAGTGGCCGATTGAGTTTTGGGAGGGGGATGCCAGGTCCTTCTCCCAAGTGTATATATATATATATATATATATATATATATATATATATATGTAGCTAAATGTATAGTTGCCCAGTTTCAGTCGTGTTTTACAATCTTAGTTTTTTATTTATTGATTTACTTATTTGTTTTTAAAATGAAGAGCTATTTTTTTTTTCCATGTCACAGTAGTTGAAAAAAGCCTTCTGGTCATCAATTTAATGCCAATTCCTGATGTTCAGGATTGATTGCTGCTTAAATAGGAAGTCTACTGTATTTTTTAAGTTATTTGAACTAATTATTTTCTGTGTAGTATGTCACCAAATAACTATATAGTTAGATTTGTTTCATTCATTTTTTAAAATTTTAGAACTTAAAATTTGTTTTTGTATTTTCTTAAATGAGAACTGTTGAACAAAGCAAATGATCTGAAATTGAACATAATTTTTCTCCTTTATAAAATTGACAATAGTTCTTTCTTGAGAGTATTCACTCTTAAAAGGCTATAGGTAAACATTGAATTTTTTTGTTTATCTTTCCATATTTTCTTTCTGAGAACACACCTGAACAAATACTTCCATCTAGATGTATAATGTGACAATGTTATAAACACTATTTGGCAATATTATCTCTACTAAGTTAAACGTGTATTTTGAAAAACATAACAAAACAATATATGATCTTTAATTTTTAATACATATATAGATCTATCAAATTATACTTAATCAGTCCTTTGTCCAGGCATATTTCTAGTATTATTGTGTGAACAATTAAGCAATGAATTGTAGAATCATTTTATATTTGTTTAATATATCTTTGGGATAGATTCCTGGAAGTGAGTTTTGTGATGCAAGCCAATATATAATTTCTTGAGGTGCTGCAGAATTTCCTTCATACAGGTACCACTAATGGTCAATGACCAGGAATACTATGGTAAGCACCACTTGCCTTCTCTGATATCATCCATGGTGACGTTAATGCAAAGGTCATTTTCTTAGTAAGTAATTAGGACTCTTCTAATATCCCCAAATTCCATTTTACACCACATAAATTACAAACCAACTCTAACACAACCCAGATTAAAATTACCTTCAAAATAACCAACTTTAAATTTCCTTTTTTTCTCATTTTCCCTATCCAAAAGATTTTAAATACTTCTTGTTTCTGTTACATAAGATTTTTTTTTAGAAATTTTTAATGTACATCATAATGTGATTCATTTTGACATGCTTTTCGTTGTGACAATTTTCATATATGCAATTTGATAAGCATTATTCATATAGGTTACCCCTTACCCTCCTCTATGTTTCCCCCCTCCCCCCTTCCTATCTAAGTTTCCCGTCCAAGTCTTCTCTATCTTTTACTATATAGTATTTTTCTATATGTCCTTGGGTTCCATTTCTGTTTAAGATAGAAACTTTTCCTGTAGTGGTCCCAGCTATAACACTATTGGGAACTTACCCAAAGGGAGATGAGTCATCATACCATAGAGACACCTGCATCTCCATGTTCAATGCAGCGCTTTTCACAATAGCAAGGATATGGAATCAACCAAAGTGCCCTTCAACAGAAGAATGGATAAAAAATCTATGGTATATATACACAATGGAATACTATTCAGCAATCAAGAAAAATGAAATAGGGTCATTCGCAGCAAAATGGATGGAATTAGAGAAAATTATTTTAAGTGAACGAACACAAGCTCAGAAAGAGAAACAACACGTTACATAAGATTTTAAAAGTCCTTTAACCTTAGTTGTAATCTGTCTCACTCACGTAACACCATTGAACTTTAATTGTTTATAACAATTGTTATATCATTCTGTCTTTATACATTTATGTTATCCTCACCTTATCAACAAAAAGTCATCATCACTTCACCTTTATAAATTTGCAACATAAGATAAAAAAATAAATGTTCTGCTTTTGGACAGCTTCCTGAGCTGAGATTCTGGTCATAATGTTTAGTGACTATCTTCTAGCACTGTATTTAGATATTCTAAACTTTGATTTCTTCCTCTATATATCGTTTCTTCAATGCCTCCCCTTCAATATATTTAACTCTCTCCATTGTCATTGTTTTGTTTTCTTACTGCCTTAATATTTACAAGATAATTACTCTTTTTCAGTACTAGGAGGCTGAAACCAGGAACTTGCACATATTTTGCAAACACTCTAGCACTAAACTGCACCACAGCCCCTTTTTAATTTTCTTATTTACTTTGTATATTGAAATAGGGTCTCTCTAAGTTACTTGGGCTACCTCTGGTCATCCTCCTGCTTCGGCCTCCAGAGTCACTGAAATTACAAGCACATGCCATCATGTCTGGTTCTCATGATGATTACTTTAAATCAAAGAAAATATAAAGCAGTTCTTAAAGTTTATGATTGAGGTAGTACTATTTTCTAGTACCATAATTATATTCTTAGGGTCTTCATACTAAAGAGATTTATTTATGCTCTTCATAGCCTCTGCACTGCATTCTAACTTTGAAGTGATATGTGTTTCTGTGACTGGCTATTTATCTGGTCTTCCATACTCCAAGTTCTATTTCTGAATTCATTATTTGTGATGGACATTTATACGTAGAAATATTTATTATTCAGAGTTCTCCAAGAGATAGGATATATAGATATTTGGATAGATGGATAGACAGATAGATGAGGGGGGAATTATCAGGGGAATTGTCTCAAGTGATTATAGGGGCTGAGAACTCCCACTATAGGCAATCTGCAAGCTGGAGAGTCAGGGAAGTGGGTGCCATGTCTCAGTCCAAGTCCAAAGCTCCCAGAACCAAAAAGGGTGACTATTTAACTCTTAATATGAGGACAAAAGCTAAACAACTGTGGGACTGCTAGTATAGGACCTGGGATCTAAAACTAGAGAAACTGATATCCTGAGGTCCAAGGACAAGAAAATGATCTCTCTGCAAAAGCACAGAGAGAGAGAGAGAGAGAGAGAGAGAGAGGGAGAGAATGAGAATGAATGAATTCCCTCTTCCTTTTTTATCATTATTATTTTTTATTTCATCCAGGCCCTCAATGGATTCAATGATGTCTGTAGACATTGGTAGTAAATCTTATACTGATTCAAATCCTCATCTCTTCCAGAAATACTCTTGTAGATATACTGAAAAATAATGTTTTACCAACTACTAGAGTGTGTTTAATCCAATTTAATTGACACCACAAATTAACCATTACCACTTCAAATTAAGATACCTCTTGTAAACTATAATTGACTATATTTTCCCACAAATCATTTCTTTTTCTCCTGTATCTGTTATTAATGTAGTATTACTGTTCCACCAGTTATCTTAGCTTTGTTTTTCTGCTTTGGTCCCATATAGTTATTTCACACATTCTGTACCTCATGTGTTCCAAATATATTTTCATCTACATATTTGTCCTTTTTGTTTAATACATATTTAGCATGAAAATACTACTTTCTAGTTATTATATAAAAAGATTTTATATACTGAAGGACCAGAGAACAATATCCATCCTTAACAAGGTTTAAAGATTATAGTAGAAAATATATGCTAACCTTATAATCGATATGTAAATTTCTATAATAAGAGGAACTATAGGTTTCATGGTAAATTATCAGCTGTTACAAAAATAGCTAATAATTCTGAACTAGGCTGAGAGGGTAAAGGCATTTTCAATAAAGAAACAAAAAGCTTCTAAATTGAGAACTTTGAAAGTTACTGGGACTTAACCAAGTGAAGAATAGAGGAATAAGAATCTCTAGCAAGAGAAAAAATATTGACAACAAAAACCAAACAAATAAATTTAAAAAATCAAAACCAAACAAACAAATAAAAACTCTTCTTAGAGACATGCAGACTCAAAGAAGAATATGGTGATACTAAGAAAAATTTGGGCAAATTTTATGATTGGGAAATGATTTAGAAAATGGGAAGTGGTAGAAAGTAAAACTGGAAGAAGAGAACAGAAGAGGAGAGAAGAGATAGAAAAACCAGGTAAAAGAGGACATTATGATTAAATTAAAGAATTTGAATATTATATTAAGATAAATGCAGAAATATGACATGATCAGCTGACTATTTTTTAATGGATCTTAGTTTTGTTGAAATGCAGACTATAAACTAGAGCCAGGAAGCTCATTTAGGACACTCTTTACAGTCAACAAAGTAAAAATCGATACATGATGCTTACTTGAATTAAGGTAGTAATACTTATCATATCAAACAGCAACAAAAAAAATTAACATTAATTGGGCTTAAAATACAGGCTGGCAAAGCAAACAATAGCTTAGGGGTCAAATTCAAAACTGCATTGAAACACAAGATAGTTTACATATTATCTATTGCTGCTATCACACTCCAGTGACATAGGAAAATTGGAACAGAGGTAAAAAACCTTGTATTTTTTGTCTGCTCCTGTAAGACAAGTTTACCAACTCCAGCTATAGAAGATACAATTTTATACTTGACATCTTCTCTTAAATATCTAACAGACTTCTTGAATCTAACATGATCAAATCCATTTTCTTTTTTTGGTAAAAACTACCTTTCACTTTCTAATATTGACATTAATATTGATTCTATTTTCTTGAATGGTGAACTCTGCTACATAATCTTGCACATTACTGTGCCTGCAATACAGATGTGATAGTTGAAATGGTATAAGTCACTTTTACTCAAGTACTGGAGGATGACATTTAGTGTGTTAAGAAAAGCTAGAATTTATGAGCCATGGATTATACATAGCTGTGTTCTTTTAAAATGAGAAGTAATTTTCATTATGTGGAAGCCATTTTTAAATTGTTTCTTTGCTTTATTCCACTAAAACTTACCACAACTGACCTACTCTTTTTATCTATTGGTGATGTAGGTTCACTCATATCTGTAATTGGTGCCATCATCTACAGACAAGTAGAATTTGCCCTTGGTTTTCCCTTTTCCTAACAATCTGATGTATGGGAACTATTCATCTTGATTCATAAAAAATACCACTCAGTAATTCACAGAATGAGGAAAGAAGGAAAGAAGTGAACGAGTTCAATGTGTTCCTTTTGCTGACAGAGGGTACATGTTGGGGAAGAGGAGGCATAAAAGCTAAAATGAAGTTGAAATGAAAGTTTATACTAGATTTGACATGACTATATGATAACTGACTGAAAAATTATGGCTTAATGCCCACAATGTCTTTAATTACAAGAAACAAAGATTCAACAGAAGTCCTCAAAGACAGTAACTAAAGATACATAAAACTTACATTTTTTAACCCCAGAAAGTACAGATTATCCAATAAACTGATTAAAATAAGAAAAAAAAGTTCAATCTTGGTTTTGAACATCAATTCTCAATATTGAGCAAATACCAACCTTCCTAATCTGAATGTGCTGACCCAGAAGAAATAAGTACGAAAATTTGAGCCATATAAAATTTGAAATATTAGCCAGTCTTTCTTCTTTTCCACTAGTTAACTTATGTTCAAAGGGATTAACTTATCTTTTCAAAATCAAAATGTTTGGTGCTGCCAAAATGAAATAGAATTGATGTCTCTTGTACCTAAAGCCACAGCTCATCCAATGGAGGGTTGAGAGTTAGTTCAGTTTCTAGAGTGATGCTCTGCAGTCTCTGAGGTCCCAGGTTTGATTCCCAGAACCACAAAAATGGCAGAAGGACATGGCAATCCACTCCCGAGGAAACCTCAAAACAAACAGCCATAGAAAACTTTATGAGTGTTGTTATGAGTTGGCCATGACTGGACAGCCCCTAACAACAACAACAACAACAAAAACAACATCCAATGACATTGTTTCAATGGGTGTAGTTGAAAACAAATCTATACAGCATATCCAGCAATAAAATAAAAAGAAGGAATTTCTTTGCCTAAAACTAATATTTCAGTTAATTATGATTACTTGGACCTCATTATATATTTTATATTCAATCAATTTTAAACTTGATATATTGAAATTTAGTTATTAATGGCAGCTCAGGGATAATATAAATGTCATTTTCACCTAATTTTAGGTATTAATAATATAGCTTTAATGATTCAAATAATGTACATTATGTTAGACATTTTTTTACAAGTTCAAGTAATGGATAAATAACAGTAAAGTAAATTCCATTAGAACAAATGGAAGAACTTTAGAAAGAATCAGTCAATATTACTTGAGATTTGATTAGTTTCCTTTTTTGTTGTAGTTTTTCTAAGTAACTAATCCTTAGGACCCTCTACAACTTGGCAGACTAAGATTGTTATTCTATGAACAAGTCCACTAGATTATTACTCAGGTCATTTGGTTTCTGTTTTATGAAATAGGAAGGGATACACACACATACGGGCTGGTATTTAGCTCAGTGGGTAGAGCTCTGCGCTGTGGTCTCTGAGGTCCCGAGTTCAATTCCCAGCACTGCAAAAATGGGAGAAGGACCTGGCAATCCACTCCCAAGGCAATTCTGAAACAGACAGCTATTGAAAACCCTATGAGTGTCACTATGAGTCAGATACCGACTCGACGGCACCTAACAACAACAACAACAACAACACACACACATACACACACACACACATATGTACACACATACACTTGGAATATGTTATCAGTGATTTCTATGTGACTTTTAATAATAATTATGTGTTTCTTTTTTGTTGCAAGTGTAGCATTCTCCCTATGTGTATAATGAAAAAATACATTTGTCATCTATTATTACAGGTGAATTTTTCAGAATAGAATCCTTAACTATTTGCAACTCCCATGTACAAAATATCTAACAAAAAGATTGAACAAATGCTGCTCATATACTTGCTGAATGAATGTGGCTGTAATACTTCATTCATTTCTGAGAATTCTAAAATCAAGTGAGAAATAAAATCTATTGATGTACATTAACCATTGAAGGGGAAAATATAACAAAAAATCATGGTAAAGTAAAAATACAGTAACAATATGGACCCAGATTAATGTTTAGGTTATTGAACTTTGATCATTTCCCAAGATTAAAGACTCAATCAAAAGAGAATTTCAAAATTTATTTTTCTTTCCCCAGGATAGAACTGATCTTTTATTGACAGTCTCAATGTACCATTACTCCATCTTAAACTCCACAGATGATTTGATGTAGCTTCCTAGTCTCTTTCCCTGAGCAGTTTACAAATTCGGCAATTGATTTGAAGGTAAGAAATGTAATGTCATCTTACTTCTCTCCATCTGTCATTTCTCAGGGGACCTGTTCTCTCATACCCTGGCTACCTTTACAACCTGAAACTTCAATTTTTACCTCTTTATCTTTGTAATGGGAGAAGGATGTGGCAATCCACTCCTGAAACAATCAGCCATTGAAAACTGTGTGAGTCACTAATAGTTGGAGTAGACTCAATGGCACCTAACAACAGCAATGAACAAACCTTTCTGATAATAATATTTCTCTCTCTCTCTCTCTCTCTCTCTCTCTCTCTCTCTCTCTCCTCTCCCTCTGTCTCTCTTACTCAACTCTTCAATTCTTCACAACTACACTGAAGGCTCACTATGTGCCACAAGTTAGCAGAGGAACAAAGAAGTATCACACAGAAAGATGGGATCACCAAGGTAACTCTCCTCCCTGAAATCTTGACTCCTTAAGCTCTGGCTGCCTTGCAGTATTCTGATGACTTCAAATCTATCTTTTTGTTTGTTTGCTTTTCATTTTTAGATATTTTATCCATTTGTGTGTGCGTGTGTGTGTGTGTGTGTGTGTGTGTGTGTGTGTGTGGTACTGGGGTTTGGACCCAGGGCCTTCTGCTTGCATGCTCTAAAAGTGCTGGACCACTGAGCTGCACCCTCAGCCCATTTTTTACTTTTTGAGACAGGGTCTCACTAAATTATGGAAGACTGCCTCTGGTCTTGAACTTGTGATCCTTCTGCCTCTGCCTCCCAAACTGCTGGGATTATAAGCATGTGCCACCGCATTTTATCCAGTTTTTCTGAAGAAATTGTACCTGTTGTAAGCAGATGGGATATATTTTGAACATGGTGTCAATAGTACTTATTCAAGGAAATGATATGGAATGTGTATGAGAGGAGTCAAGGGTGGCATCAAAGGTTTTGAACCCATCTTCAAAGTTTAGAGTTGTATTTACTTAAAGGAGCAAAGCTGCAGGCAAAGCTCTTTTAGAGTGGGAATTATGCAGGTGTTTATATGAATTGGAGATTCACAAAACAGATCTGACTGGAGATATGAATTTTGGATTACATTGATTCAATTTTAATGGGTGAGAAATACAAATAAAATTCTCTATTATGTAATTTCACTATAATCAGGTATGTAATCAAAATAGCAGCTAAGATTGTGAGAATTCCCTCTGTAAAGCCTTCTCAAAGGAGTGCTATTTTTTAATCCTGCAAACTGTATAGCTCTCAGACTGACCGTGGAGTAATCCGTGTTTCTTTTTTGTTGCTTTCAATCATTTTTCTTTTTCATTTTTAATCATGCAATGATATTACTTATTCATTTATTTATTCACTTGTTTGTTTTTTACAGTACTGGGGGTTGTACTCAGGGCCTGGCGCTTGCATGCTTTGCAAGTACTGTACCACTTAGCTGCACCCTCAGCTCCCCTCCCCTTTTTTTTTTTTTTTTTTTTTTTTACTTTTACTGAGACAATATCTCACGAAATTATGCAGAATGCCTCTGGTCTTGAACTTGTGATCCTCCTGCCTCCTCCTCCTGAGTCTCTGAGATTACACGCATGTGCCACTGCGCCCAACCTTGTAATGATATCTTAAGAAGAAAGTTATGATACAATAAGTTAATATCAAGCAGGTATCAAATAGATATCAAAGAGATACAGCCCTCTATCAGATGACACTGCTTCTTTGCTCTGTTTCACAATGGATTTTGATCCTGGCTATATATTGTTTTCTGCAACTCTGTTGTTGTTAGGTGCTGTCGAGTTGGTATCCGAATCAAAGCGACCCTACATATAACAGGAAACACTATTGTCAGTGCTTCTCTGCTGTTCATAGGGTTTTCAATGGCAGATTTAGTTATGAGAGTGAGTTGCCAGGTCTGCAACTCTAGTCTAGGTTAATATTTGGTAATTTAAATAAACCTGTAGGCCATCATTTTTAAGCCCTTGTCCCTGAAGTCCATGAAATATTATCTTCTATTTTTCTTGTTCTTCACCCTATCTTAGTTACTACTCTCTTTTGCTAGGTCTTGTAATTATTCAATGTCTCCATAACATTAACTTTTAAGATTCCTATTTTCAGACTAAAATTTCTTACTCCTTAATCTTCAATTCATTATCTCTTGTCTCTCTTCTCCAAAATTATTTCCATTTATAATCCAGTGCTTCCAGCAATTTTTCAGGTCCTTTCTCCTCCAAGTGCCCTTTCTTTTTTTTTTTTATATAGATGCAGACAATATTAACAATAGCAGACCCAAGACTCCTTATCTTTTTTATAAAAAATTGGCATCTGGTTGACCTCTGGAAACTTATGAATTTCAGGAAGTTTCTACTACAATATTTGGTAAAAGTGGATTCCTTTGTCTGAACTGTTTGTAGACACAATGATTTGTGCTGAATGCCTGGTTATCTTCTGAGAATCTAGTATTGTTCTACACAGTAATCAGAGAATGTTTATGTGTACACCCCCCCCAAGAGAAAAGCTCAACACTGTGACACCATCGTGTCTCTAATAAGAAGCAGAACATACAAAGGCTCAAAGGTGTTGTCAGAACTCATTTTTGAAGAATCATTTGCATCCTGTACAACTTCACTGGGAGAAGGGCTTTGAAAACTTGTATCTGTTTTACCCTGGACTATGTCCCATGTGCGATACCCTGGACTATGTCCCATGTGCGATTCCCTGTATTGATTTTGCTTTGTGTCCTTTTCCTGTAATAATTCACAGGCTATGTCTGTATACTGCTATTTTACACATTCTGCTCCCTCAATACTTCAGCTTCTTCCTCATTCTTTATTTTTCAGAGAAATTGAAATATACTAAAATGAATCATCTACTCTCTATTCATTTGCCTAAGATCATACATCTTCCCTCTTTTTTTTCTAGATAGGAGCTCATGTACAAGATATTCCTCTTTTGGGTCCATATTTTTACTCATGATCTGGGTTGCATCATCTCTTGCCTTCAAAGACATTGATTCTATAAGTATATGATTTCTGTTTTCCATCATCAGCTTTTTTCTTCTTCACTGTGTATACTCTCATATGCATTAAAATATGCCTGTACATATTTGTTTTAATTCCTGAGTGTATTTTTTACCCCAAGAAATCTGCTCTTCTCCACTGTATATAGCCCAATGTGCATTAAAATATGCCTGTTTCATAATTATTTTTAAATTATTGAGTATACTTTTAACCCCAAGAAATCTGCTCATCTTTGCCGCTATTTTGATGTCTCCATTATATTTGCTCATTATGTTTGATATCTTTATTTCTGTTTTTTCTAAACATGCTCTAGGAAAATATTTTTTTGCAAAATTCTAGTGAAACTCCTCTACTAAAGATTATCAATGACTATCATGTTGCTAAATCCAATAATTAATTCTCAATTCTCATCTTAAATGAACTATAAACATTGTTAATATTTTAGATCACTTTCTCTTTCTTGAAATATTTTCTTTACTTGATTTTCAGGATACTACTACATCTACGTGATTTTCTTCCAATTTCAGTACCACTTCTTCTGAGTCCTTCTTTATAGTTCTTACCATTTACCTTGCTCTTTTCGTGTCATATGATCCTTGATCAACATTGGAGACTGTATTTTTCTTTATTAAGCTAGATCTTTTCTATGTGCTCATTCAGATGTAGTATTCCTGTTCTAGTGCCTCTGAAAATTAGTATGTATGAACTGCTTTACGCACTCTTCCATTGTGATTCTAGTTGGATTGGTTAATGGGGAAAACTTGCAAAAAGATTTAAGTATAATCAGGTTTGAGTACTCACTATCCCAGTTTTGTCCTTCCAGATTCCCTTGTTGGTCTCCACCCTCCAACAAACATCAACAATTATATGAACTCCTTCATATTGCAAACTTATTGTCTTCAAGATTCTGGTAATTACTCTTTTTGTTTGTCATATTTGCTCTATATGTGGTAAAACTTTCCAATCTTGCTAGCCCCCGACAAGGAAAAATGGTACTGTTTCATCTCTTGCTATTTCTCTTTATCCTGCTAATAGCTTTATATAGTTTTTTAAATTATTATTTTATTCTGTTTTCAATTTTGTGATTTGATTGACCAATCTTTTACTTGGAGAAACTATAGCTGGTCTCACAGTGGTTGCAGGCACACAAGAAATTGGAGAATGAAAGAATGAATGAATAACTGAATGAATAAACAATACATCTCCAGTGTACCAAGGATAAAGAGTGCTGCCTCACCTCAAGAATACCAGATACAGCTGAGCATGGTGGTGCTCATCTGTAATCCCAGCACATGGAAAGATGTTGCACAATGATTATGAGTTTGTGGATAGCCTGAGCTATGTATGGAGAGGCTGCTTCGAAACCCCTGACACCAAAAGAATACTTAGAATCAGATATTGAGATGCTGCTAGAATGTCATAAGTTCCTCAGTTCTAGTAAGTGTCAAGCTTAGGCATTGTTTTAATGCAAGCCTATAGCAGAATTTAGGTACACACACACACACATACACACACCCATTTGGTAAGTGTGCAAGCAGCTGGCACTTGATAATTCCACTGATGGAATCAAAATTTCTGTAGATTCTTTACATCCATTGGAAATTAAGGGGGTTTAGAATCTTGTGCAAGATTTGAATGATGATAAAGAAGCTGCAGTCTGAAATTTATAGTACCTGAAATATTGAAATATTAATTCTCAGAATATATAGGAAAAAATCAATTTGGGGTTCAAATATAAGAATTTCCCCAATATTGAAAAATGAATGACATATTTACAGTGAAAATATGAAAGTTTCTTCAAGGTTTGAAAATTTATAAATTTATCCAAATTAAAAGGTAATAAATAAAATTCATGTTAGCAGCTCCAAAACATCATTTTTAAAATAAGTCCTTCAAGTTACATAGGCTACTCTGGCCTTAAACTCTTGCCTCTGCCTCCTGAGTTACTGGGATTAAAGATTTGGACTGTGGAGCCTGTTACTAGGCCTATTTTAATAGTATAGTTTCCTTCCTCAAAATGAAGATGTAGATGACTGTACATTGCAACAACTGACCTGTCTTGTATAATAAAATCAGGAGATGAAAAATACACTGTTTGGGGTTAGGAAAAAAGATACTGTTTTCTTATTTACGAAAGAATAACTTTATTCATTCAATAATGCAATAAATCTTCAGAAACATTATTTCATTCTGTTTTCTTACATGATTCATTTTCAACTGGTGCCTGTGTATTTTAGTTTTCCAAAATCACATCATTAGACTTAATCTTTATTCTTTATGTAACTCTTTTTGATATTACCACCATAACAAAGGCATTAACTAGCTACTTATTAATGCAACCACAAATCTATGACTTCTCCCATTGAATTCCAGAACTAAAGCAGATATACTTCTACTTATCACTTTACTCAAGTGAACCAAAGACACTCAGAAATTAGAAAATTCAAACCTTTATCATCTTATGTAATACAGGACACCAGTAAATATACACAAATACCTATAGAAGTTTTGTTGTATTATGTAATTATCTATCAATTTCTATCACTGTTATCTGCACACTTATTTAAACTAGTATTATAGTTTCACTGTTAGGTAACTTTTCCTCATCTAAGCTTTTTCACTGTGAAAATAATTCATGCTTATAATTATATTTAGGATTATTTTTAAACTTAAGCATTTGCTCCTGTAGACAGGAATGACATGTTATTTGTGTTGAAATATCAATAAAAATAACCCTGGATTCTTTTAAACTTTACATTAGCTTAACTTATTTGAACTATAAATGATGTTTCATTTATATCAAACTGTCTCCCTCTATAGAAGAAATCATAAAATCAAATATAAAAGATGTGAATCTTAGAAATGTTCCTGAAGGAGATGGAGTAACAATGAACAGTTCTACCCTCCTACCAATTGTGGGCTCAATATATGGATAAAATGTTTTGCAGGCATTGAGTGTCAGGCATGGTACAGAACTGAAGCTTGAGAAAAGGGAACTCAGTAAGGTAGCCCTGTGACTCTGACATCTTACTACATGTGGAGTTTGTCTTTGCTAGCACAGGGGAGAGGAAGTCAGGAAGAGTACACAAATGCTTCTGTGTTGAGGAAATGTAATTGTTTTTTGTCAAGGACAAGATTAGTAGAGGTCAGAGGACTAATTACCAAACAGAAAAGAGCTGTAGAAAACATGCCTCAAAAAAAAAGTAATATGTTAAACTGGGCGCGGTGGTGCATGCCTGTAATCCCAGTGACAAGGGTGGCAGAGGCAGGAGGATTACAAGTTTGAGACCAGAGGCAATCTGTGTAATTTAACAAGACCTTGTCTCAAAAAGTAAAAAAAAAAAAAAAAAAAAAAAATTGAGTTGAGGGTACAGCTCAGTGGTACAGCACTTGTAAAGCATGCATGCAAGCATGAGGCCATGGGTTCAACCCCAAGTACTGTAAAAGAAAAAAAAATGTAATATGTTAGATCCCCCATGAGTTTCCGGCTGACCCTTGATCTACTCATGCATGCAAGGAAGTTACACATAGCTGGAAAAGACTAAAAAGGCACACAGAAAAATATACTGGCAACTCACAAAGGACAAAGTATACTTTTAGATCACTCCAACTGGAATGGAAAACTTATAAGTCACAGAGCATCAGGTTGTATATGCAGAAATACCTTGCCACGATAGCAGGAAAAACATAGCCCTGTTTAAAGGCTAATCTGATGCTTTCTAATCAAGTGTAAAAGGTAGTGAGGTAAAAATAAAAGTGTTTATAAGGTCCAGATAACTTATATGAATAGAAGAATATCCAGTTCCAAAATTCATAATGTATGGCAACCAATTGAAAATTAGTAGGTGTCTTAATCAATTCAGGATGCTATAACAAGACACTGTAGATTGGATATTTGAAGGGACAAACATTGATTTTTTTCTGGAGGTATTAGATCCAAGAATATAGGGCCAGCATGATAAGATTCTTGGTGATAGTATATTATCTGGTTTACAAATGGCTGTCTACTTGTGTATCATCAATGAAAGATTGGGTGGGGGAAGGAAAGATTGGGTGGGGGAAGGAAAGCAAGAGAGCAAGAGAGAGACAGAGAGAGAGCAAGAGAGAGAGAGAGAGAGAGAGAGAGAGAGAGAGAGAGAAAGAGAGAAAGAGAGAGAAAGAGAGAGAGAGAGAGAAATCCTTGCCCTTTCTATAAGGATGCAAATGCCATCCTTGAGGGCTCCACTCTCAAGACCTAATTACCCACCAATGAGTCCACACCCAAATAACTTCACATTAGGGATAAGATTTCAACATGTGAAGATTAAGGAGACACAAACATTCAGTCCATTACAGCAAGCATGCAACAAAGCAGAAATATGCAGCCCATAATAAGAAAATTCTGTCAAGAGAAATAAAGTTATGAAAGATATAGATATTAGAATTACTAGCTAAGAACAATAAAACAGCTTTTATAACTATTCTATATGGTAAAGGAAGTAGAGGAAAGAAAGAACATGTTAAGCAGAATTGTGGAAGAAATTTTAGAGGATTAAAATTTTCAAGATGAAAGTACAATTTCTAAGATACACATACAAAAAGTGGAGGAAATTAATTTTGAATTAGACATTGTGGAAAAT
The DNA here is from genome assembly GCA_007922755.1 of Pedetes capensis. Lineage (NCBI taxonomy): Eukaryota > Metazoa > Chordata > Mammalia > Rodentia > Pedetidae > Pedetes > Pedetes capensis. The sequence goes on along the minus strand of VMDO01020154.1, from coordinate 12,721 downwards.
AAGATTGAATTTGAATACATAGCAACAGTATCCAAAATGAAATACACAAATCCAAAAATAGTTTAAAATGAAAGAAAAGAAATCCATGAGATACAGAAGAAATTAAAGAGGCATGATGTACATCACTTTGGTATTTCCAAAAGACAAGAAGGGAGAAAACATTTCAACATATGTATTTACATTTATGGTACTTGTTAAATTTTTTTTGTATTTATGGCTGTAAATTTACAATCTCTCTAAGCTCAATGAAACACAATCAAGAAAATTTTGAAGAACGCTGTATCAAAGCACATTGCAGGACAGTTGTTAAAATCATGATGAAGATAAAATATTAAAAGTTGCAAGAGGAGGAAAAATGACAATAGAAGAAATAATGTAAGAATGACAACTGATTCTCTCTCTCTTTTTTTTAGTAATTTTTAATGTACAACTTAATGGGTTTTATTATGGTGATGACTGATTCTCTATTGGAAAACACAAAAACAAGACAGGAGCCATGACCCATGTCTGTGATCCCAGATTCTTGGGATATAGAGGCAGGACAATTGAAGGTTGGAAGCCAGAGGCACCTTTTGCAGCTTAATGAGATGTTGTTTCAAAACAACAATTAAAATGGGGGACTGATGAGGCAGCTTGGTAGTGGTACACTTGGCTGATATGAGTGTGGCCCTGGGTTCAACCCTTAGTACTGTAACACACACACATACATACACACACACCAGAAGACAATAGAGGAAAATCTTCAGTGTTTTGCAACTAGAATTTGAAATGTGGCACCCAACTTTATAATTTAGAAACTAAAGAGAAAATATATTTTTAGAAATATATTTTGCTGAAGTAATTCCACAGCCGCAGACATGCACTACAAAAATATTAATCAAATTCCTCCATGTTATAGACAAACCAACCACATGTAAATCTGGATCAACAGAAAAGTGTGAAGAACAAAACACCTCACCCATGCTAAGCAAGTGCTCTATCACTGACCCACATTCCCAGACCCTTTTTTATTATTTTATGACAATCTCTCAAATTGCTCAGGCTGCCTCTGGCTTTGGACTTATCATGTTTCTGCCTCAGTTTCTCAAATTGCTGGGATAATAAATTTGTTTGTAGCAACAGAAATGTATCAGTAGTTGCCTGGAGATGGAAGGAGGACTTGGGAAGTGACAATTTGGAAAAATTATCAAGAGACATGAGGAAATTTTTTAGGGGTTTTCCTGGTGTTTTGTAATACATGACTATGACATAATAAATGATCAATTTGTATACTTTAGACTTGTCTAGCTTAATTTTGTGTCCAATTTTTGCAAAAAGGTTTTAAACACTGTCAGTTGCTAGATTTTGGGTTTTCTCACCACAAAAAAATATGTGAGGTAATGAATATGTTAAATATCTTGATTTAGTCATTCCATTATGTGAAAGATACCAAAATATCAATTTGTACACAAGAGCTAAATAATTTGCATATGTTAGTTAAAATGAATTATACAAATTATTTTTGAAAATGTCAGTGTATTAATTGAGGCTAGATGATGTATATCTACTAAAAGCCTCAAATAACACTTCTTATATTATTAACTTCATATATACATGTGAGATTATATATGTATAAATATCATTAGTTTCACATACACAAATATAATCCTTAAACATTGCAATTTACATTTTTTTTTATTAAGGATACAATCTACTCCCATTTTAAGAAAACTTTCCAACTCTGACAAATGTCCCTGGAAACAATGCTCCTTTATTTCTGGCAAAAACTGAAGACAGGAGGGTTGTTTATCTGATCTAAACTGGAACAGTAAGAATCTTAGCCTTAAAATTTTGTATTAGAGTCTTAGCTATATTCTTGGTTCTTTCTGAGTACTTTATTTGTGAGGCTTCTATATTGAACTGTGTATATAGAGTAGTAGAGAAAGTCAACCTATAGCAAAAGAGAAAGATGGATTCTGGACTCAGAGAGAGATTCAGCTGAAGAGCATGGACCTTTTCATTTTTATATATTTATTCTGTGCATCTTGTAGAAATACAGAGTTTTGTATAAAAAGGGAGACACGATGGTTGAATGCCATTTAGCATTAAAAAGAGAATCTGAATTCATTCTTCTTGGGACCCAACAGCTTTCCAGTCCCTAGCGTAGTCTGGGAATTTGGTCTATATCTCAGTAAACTGTTATTTAATTCCAATTGAAAGAATATATTTCTATTTTCCTGCTTATTCTCTTGGCCTTTCCTTCATTTCTTCCTTCCACTTACTGTTTATCTTCCTATTTTTTCCTTTACATTAGAGTTCGATAGTATTGCTGTTGTTTGGAAATAAACAAACACTCTGGAAGTTCATGTGAAAATTGGTTGCTGTACCTTTGTGACAAGTAATAATCAATTATATTGATGATATACACATATTTTTTCATGGAATGCCTAATTATTAGTTTTAGCTATTCTTTTTCTCAGATGACAAATATCAAAATAAGAAATCCCACATGGATTTAGAACAGTTTATAAGGCAATTGCTAAATGAAAACTGGTAAAACTGACCCTGGAGATGAAATCTAAAACGTTCCTAACAAGCAGAAATATCTGTTTCTTGCCATGTCTCACTGTCTGTGATGGAAAGAGGCATCAATTTGTTTTGAGAAAATGGGAAAGATATTTGCATCCATTCTAGACCAATGTCAGTCCTCAACATTCAAACAGAAAGCTGCAGTCAATAGCCCACCCTGCCAATAAACAGTAAAGAAGCTGAAAAGGCCAATGTCTTGCACTTTTCTGTGTAGAGAACTGGCTTAGTCTTTATTTTTCTTAGAAGATGTTATATTATTACATGTTTGATGAAAACATATTGGACACCCTTGCATAGTACCAATGCATGGCTTTTTCCAGGCCTTTTTCCCTACTTCCTGAACAGTATTTGAGAAGCTTTAACCTACTGCCCAATTTCAGCTGTAGCTTATACGGATCTCTCCCCAAGGCTGCATGACAGTTTTGCTGAAATTGAGCCAATGCATCTCAGATGATCACACACAGGGTGGTCTGTCTGCTGCTTTCACTTTCCCAAGATCCGTGACTATGCGAAATTGTTCTCTCTTGTGCTAGAAGTACCTTCTGTCCAAATGCCTGTGGCTTCCCTATTTCATCTCATCCTTCAACAGCTGTTTGGGACTCTCTCCTACAGTCACTGCCATTTTTACTTATAAGAAAAATCCCCACTGTTTGCAGATCATTCTTTTCTAATCCTGCTTGCTAAATGCTTCAGCCAAAGGACATAGACCTTATCTTTTTTGTATTTTTTGCATGCTCTGTATCTTGTGGAAGTATAGAATTTTGTATAAAAAGAGGAACAAAATGTTTACATGGTGTATTTAATGGAATTCTCTATTTTGGATATGAAGTGGAGAACAATCACTTTTTTTTCTCGATTTCTTTTTCATGCCTAGAAATATCCTGGCGAAGAACAGCTGTGAATCAGGATACTTTGAGATTTCAGAAGTCTGTCCCTCCTTTGTGCACTTCATAGTTACCTATTTAATCTCTGTACAAGTTGGTTGAGTACAATCATAGCCTAAAATATATTAGAAAAACACACGTTAGTTCTTGGAGACAGTATGATTTTCTTAACAAAGGTTTAAAAGTTAAAAGACCCATATATTAAATCAGACTCACAATGAGCTGTGTTGGAGTTTGCCTTTTTGTGCCTCATAACATAATATTGGCATATTGCATAACATTTAGATTCCTAGTATGCAAACTCCCAGTTAAGCTCCATGGGTTCAATCTTGCAGAATATATATTTTTCATCCCAATTTAAAAAATAGAGGCTAGTTCTACAGTTTTCCTTAAGCCCCATAACATTTTCATGCTTTCTGCTTTTAACTTCCTTACTGTTACTGTCTACTTACACAAGTTTGGATGTATTCATTTTTCAAGTGAAAATAAACATTTAGGTGCACTCAAAAAAAATTTTTTTTTTGCCTTTGCCAATTTGGATAAGAACAAGATTTGTTCTTCATAAAGGTTCTCTCACTTCTGTTCCTAGGGACACTTACCACTCACCCTCCCCCCCATAAAAAAAGGAAAAAGAAAACAAATTATCTGGCAACTGCTGATTGTATATGAGCTACATGAAAAGTAGGCAAGATGTTGCTCTGCCACTTGCAAGTAAAAACTTTGCCTCTCAGTTTCTCAGTTTTCTTTGGAACAAGTGCCCAAAGAGACCGGCAACTTTACTCTATTACAACATACTATGTTAGAGAATGGGAAGAAGTTTCACAAGAAAGATTTCTTCAGCACCACAAGATACAGGTATTATCTCAAGAATTTCACTTGTCTCTAGACTAAAAACAGAACCACCCATCCAAGAGGTTAAAGATGGGATGTCTGTTTGGACAGTTTTCAGGGAAAAAAAAAAAAAAAAAGCATGTACAGATTCATTTAGGGTCCAGGATACCACACAGAAAAACTCTGTCATTGTCTCGAAGTTACTCAACTTCTCTCTCATTTCCTGATAAAATAATAATCCTTATCATTTTACTATGAAAATTAAATCAATGTATAGATATACTTTGTAATTTCATGGCATTTCATAAATATTCAATAAAGGATTCCTACCTATTTCTTAAATTTATGAGATAAGATAGCAAATATTTCCTAAAATAAGGAAATAAGATGTGTGACCCTTTCATATTTGAGTCACTTACTAAACCTGATCAGTAACATCCCTTGTATGGTTGTATTGATCTCACTCATTTGGATGTGCTCACATATTTGTCATGGGATCATTTACTTACTATTATTTGCAAGTAATTACAGTCCATAAATCTAAGGCATATGACAAAGTAGCATGGAGTGGAAAATTAAGTGACAGGAGCTTGGGGATGTAGCTCAGTGTTAGAGCATGTACTTAGCCTGCATATGGCCCTGGGTTCAATCCATAACACAAACAAATAAGTAAATTAAAATTCACTTGATTTCTAGAGATATGTGTCTATATTTGGACAATGAGTTAGGCACTGTGTGGGCACAAGAAAGAACAAAAGAAAGGTCAAAAACAGATATTTTTCTGTCAGCCTTGGAGTAGTCCAATATACATACGAATGTACAATAAATTTATTAGGATTATTTATGATAGTGTGATAATGTAAGAGAAGAATATCAAATGTGCATCAGTACCATGAGAGAAGCAGTCTTCAAGTATTTAGGTATGCTTCAAACACAAAGGCCAAAGATATTCCCTTGACAAAGTTATGTTTTTGCTAGATCAGAAAAGGGCGTTAGAATTAACCAGGAGGGAAGGAAAGTGCCATATCAGTAAGATAAGCAAGCATGTACAAAGACCTGTGGCTAGATGGAGCAAGACATGCATTAAAAGTTCAAAGTTCTTACCTCTGGGGCACAAGAAAAAGAGAAGATGGCGGGTGATAAGGCTGAAAGTTTAAGTAGAGGACAAGGCCTTGCTAGGGTTTAGTTCTTAACAGCAAATTTAAAGGATTTCTATGGACTCTACATGTTGAAGTAAAGTTAAAAGGAGAAAACAAACAGGTAAAGGTCAGGAAAATATGCAAGCAGGTTACTTTGGAAGTCTATATAAATAAACAAAAGGAAAATGATAGTAGCTTACACAAATGCAATAATGGCAAACCACTAGACTAGGTTTCCTGATTCTTTCTTAGGTTAGGTGTGACTTATAGAGTACTAATGGAATTTGAGCAGGAGTAATATGTGCCAGTTCCAAAAGTAACTTGTATAAAAATTCAACATATATTCTTTCATGGTTTTTCTCCTTTTACTTGCCTGATGCAGATGTAATAAAATCACAGGGAAAGAGAGCCACAGGACAGAACTAGACTGCATCCCCAGATCACTATCGGAGAGGGAGCATCTGCCCACCAGGCACACCACAGTGCAATGGATTCTGAACTAAACATTATTTTAGTTGGCTCGACCTATTACACATTAGGGGACCATTTGTTACAGTATTCTAAGTACTCTCAGTAATATAGATATTTAGAGAGTAGAATAGATTGGATTAGGCAATTGCTTGTTTATGTGTGTTGAGGGATAAATGACTGAATGGAATGTGGTGAAGGCTCTGGAGTCAGATAACTTAGGTTGATACTTCATATCAGCAACTTTCTAATTATTTGACAATAAGAAAATTAAAGTGCTCTCCCTGCATCATTCAAAGTATGTAAATTGGGACTACAATTAATATTCAGTTAAGGGAGAAGCTAAAAGGATACTCAAGTGTACATACATATATTTCTAGCAACATTCTCAAGAATATAGAAAATACACTCATAAGGTCCTATAATCATGTATATTAATGTTTAATTTACATAACATATTAAATATATTATTTCCAATATAAAGCAGGTGAGGCATCTGATTAATGGATAAAAATGATAGGATACTATTTGGAGTCTTGAGTGTAATCTGCTTTTAGATAATCAAGCAGAAACATCAAAAATGATGTTGGATATCAGGATCCAGCACCCAAAAACATTTTTGTGGGATGAGTATAAAGTCAGAAGTATTTTCTGAGCATCTGATTAGTAAAGACAGGGAAATAGATGATGTGTCTGAAACAGTAGTAGAAAGTAAAGTAAAGGTTCTTGGACTAATATTGAGGAAATCGAACAAAATGAATAGGAAGATTAATGAGTATTAGCTTGTGAGAAGACTGAGGAAATTAGCCAAAGCGACAGGCAGGGCTATTGTCACAGAAGCCAAAGAGAGAGAAGTGTTTCAATTAAAATGAAATGATCAATGGAATTAAATTCTATTTACAGGGTCAAATAAGGTGAATTTCTCAATGTTAGTTCACAAAATTGATTTGAAGCTTGATTATCAAGGCTAAATATTTCCTTCCTGTTTTTCCTCTGTAATCCAACATTTTATTCAAATAAATATATATACACACATATAATATATATGTAGTATATTACATATATTATATATATATATATATATATATATATATATAGTGTGGGGGTGTTTGGGGGTGTGTCTGTGTGGGTGTCGGTGCATGTGTATAGCTTTGTGATTGGTAGTTTTTTATTAATTCTTTATTACTGACTTTTGCTATTTTTATTCTTGATATCTGTTCTTATATTTTATCATGAAACACTGTAAAACACTAGGTTTTTAGGACATTTAAGGTTTCTTTGACAGCTGCTTAATGTCAAGCTACTTGCTTAATGTCAAATTACAAATGTGCTTAGTAAGTACACTCAAGTATTGATATAAATATATATCTAATAATTTTATATGATTACTAAATTATTCAAATCTCTACAACCTTGATTTCTTTTGTTTCTCCCAAACCTATCCTTTGTTGAGAAATTCCTGCTAAAACCTTCAAATGTCTTTGGTGATTTATATCTTATTTTTCAAGGTGTGTTCTTAGTCATTCAATTTTATGGAGAAAAACCTTTCCTTTTTTATGTGAAATCCTTCTTTCCTTTTTTATTTTCTTGCCAAGTTGATAGTCTTCTTCAGTTCTATTCTTTGAAGTAAATTTGTTCCCAGGTTACATCCTGTGAGGGTAGGAGGATGTGGCCAAGGTACATCCCAGTTCTTAGAGATTCTTTCAGATAGTCCCAACTGGAAATGCTCCACATTTACTCTTCATAGGGGATTCTGCTTTCCTGAGAAGCTCTTTTCTTTGGTTTTGTCATCAAACATTGATTATATCAAGAAGGACAGACTCAGTGTGGTTCTTTTTGTTTTGTGGTTCTTTTGTTAGGAGATTAGTGTTAGATTTCCCCACTGTATGTAGCCATAAGTAGGATGATGCTTCTGTTCTGTTTTGCTTAGGTGACAGAATGGGAAATGGGTGCAATGTATCAGAAACTTGCATACCAAAAATATTGCACCCCATTCCCGTTATAAGACACTGCCCTCAATCCCTGATCTGGGATGCCATTTTTCACTATTTTTCAATTTGTGCAAGTTCTTTTTCCTTATGAGCTTTTCAAAACAGGTTCATAAAATCATCTCAATTCTGCCAGTTTCCTTCCTACAGCATCTGTAGGTTTACAGTTAAGAGAAGGAGTCAGCAGCCCACATTAGCTTGCCATCTTATTAAGAACAAGAAGTCAATTTTGATATACTGTAGAAATCTAATTCTTCAAACTGACAGAATTGATATTTAAATAAGGCTATTGTAATAATCCTCTAACAGACTGCATTGCTGGTGTCTTAAAATCTTATAAATAACCTTCTTCTAATAAGCAGCATGCTATATTATCCAAAATGAGGAAATAAGAGTATGTGCTTTAAAAAGTACAAATTTTAAACATTTACTGTAGTGAAATACACAAAAATATCAGTCATAGATACAGACGTCAGCACTGGTTTGGATGACTATTAGACATTGTTGGTTGATACTAGCTCTAACTCATTCAGTATTAATATCAAAATAAATATTGAAATAAATAACAATAATAACAATAAAAACCAAAAAGAAAATATAGCAAAGATTGAAATAATACCAATGTGGCTGCCAACATTATTCTCTGACCCCAAATATTAAAGCAATATACACAAGAATAACATTGTGATGTATGTTCAAGGATAAATGAAACAATGACATAAACTCTAAGAAGTGAAATGCACTCCTGTATTCCCAGTGACTCAGGAAGCAGAGTCAGGAGGATTGCAAGTTCGAAACCAGAGGCAGTGTGTGTAATTTAGTGAGACTCTGTCTCAAAAAAAGTAAAAAAAAAAAAAAAAAAAAAAAAAAAAAAAAAAAAAAAAAAAAAAAAAAAAAAAAAAAAAAAAAAAAAAAAAAAAAAAAAAAAAAAAAAAAAAAAAAAAAAGGGCTGGGGGCACAGATCAGTGCTATAGCACTTGCAAAGAATGCAAGCATGAGGCCCTGGGTTCAACCCCAAGTACCATACACACACAAAGTAGTAGTACAGGATAATCTAAATTTAGAATGATAAAAGAATCCCATCAGCAAATTTTAAAATCCTTTAAAAACTTCCTTTAGTATTGAAGATGTCTGGAAAGAAAAGAAAAAGATTTAGAAAATGTAGGACCATTGCTTGAACAGATGCTCTCTCACCTAAAGATGACAGAGAGAAAACATAAGTAGTCATTTCCAAATTTACCTCTATATTTTCCTTCAAGGACACTGGAATTGAAAAGACTAGAATAAACATGGACAAAGATTTGAAATCCTCAAGTGTGTGAGGAGGTATTTACATTAAAATAAGTCATTTCTTTGGATCTAGCTGAATATTAATTCAAAGCACAAAGCAACACCACCAAACTATATCTCAAATGCATGTAATTGAAAATGTTTATCTATAGTCCTTGGAAACCTGAAACCACTTTCTTAAAAGGGAAGAGTGATGAAATGTAGAAAACATTGTGGCTAATAGTTGGGGAAACTAGAAACATTAAACATGGGGTAATGGTTGGCAACAACCCTGCCAAACACTGTGGCACTAAAGGGTTTCATTTTTAAACCAATTGGTAAATCAATAAACATTTGCTGAAAGCCAGTCACAATTTTAATTTTACTTTTCAGTGCTGCAGATAAATGGACCACTATGAATAAAATAGATGAAGTTGCCATAGTGTGCCAGATTGATGAATAAAACCATGTCCCTGAACTCAACTACTTCACAGTATTTGAAGGCAGAATGCAGACAAAAATAACTTTAATACAATGAGATAAATGATACAGGAGTGACAACTACATAGGACTTTTTGAGTATGTGGTTAAAACATTGTGGATATAATGTTGTTAGCTGTTGTCAAGTTAGGTCCATTTCATAGGAACCCTATGCAGAACAGACAAAACACTACAAAACACTGTGCCATACCCAGCACTATTGGCAGTGCTTCCCTGCTATTCCTAGAGTTTTCAATGGCTGGTTGTTTCAGGAGTAGGAGGCCAGGTCCTTCTCCCAAGTCTACAGCACCCAGTATTCCATGGTAGTCTCCCAGCCAAAGACTAACCAGGCCCAACCCTACTTAGCTTCCAGAATCTGATGAGATTTGACACCAGGATTTTACAGCTGTCGGTGTGTACATAGTTGGGAGATACTAAATTATTCTCAGTAAAGAGGTGTTCAGAAGGATAATTGCAGGTATTTTGGAATTGTTTACCTAAATGTCACTTTCAGACCACCCTATAAAATGTTTTTACTCAAGCTATCTCCCCAAAGGGCTGGGATTTAGCTCAGTTGGTAGAGCGCTGCGCTGCAGTCTCTGAGGTCCCGAGTTCAATTCCCAGCGCCGCAAAAATGGGAGAAGGACCTGGGAATCCACTCCCAAGGCAATCCCGAAACAGTCTGCCATTGAAAACCCTATGAGGGTCGCTATGAGTCGGATACCAACTCGACGGCACCTAACAACAACAACAACATCTCCCCAAAAGATTTACAGGCATTTAGTAGAACTTAGAATTTAATTGTTCTATTTAAATATATAGTCAATTCTTAATTATTCTGGGATCAATTGACTAGATTGTAGGTTAACTGTGATTCAGGAGAAGTTTCACTCTGTACACAAGTGGACTATATTATTCTCATTCTATCGGTTTTCACTGTACACTGATAACTCTCAAATCAATATTTCTAATCCCTAAATTCTAAAGCTGTATATACAACTTTCACCTAATATTTCCAATTATATTACTCATATGTTGCAAACAACAAGAGTTCCCAAATGAATTTATCATCCTCTATATAATTAGTGTCTCTTTTAAGTTTTTACTTTGTCTTAGAAAGTGAGTTATACTGCTATCCTGCCTGAATGGAAATTTAAAAACTGATTTGAGATCTCTCTTTTGTTTACTACAGATGTTCCACCATCAGTTCTGCACAAATTTTTATTAGTTATTATTTGTAAGTGCAAGATTGGACAGCCCCATTTGTTTAGCTTCTGGTGATGGCCTTCTGGGTACATTGCAACATAGTAGATGGCATCAAATTGTGGAGAAGCATAAGAGGGAAGTCACTTTGTGAGGTAGGAGTAAGAATACGGAGGAGCTAAGCTCATTCTTTTATAGAAACCTACTCTCACAGGATGTAACCAGGTCCTAAGAGAACTAAATTAATTCTTTCCAAAGGTGAAGTGCTCATGGCCTAGTCACATTCTACCAGGCCCCACCTCATGAAGTTTCTATCACCTTTCAGTGCCATTACTTTGGGGAATTAAGACTCAACCAAGCTTTTGGTGGGGAAAAGCCACATCCAAACTGTGGCAACTGTTCACAATTATTTTATCAAACCAATATTTCTTAATTCAAATTTATTTGTAAGTATCACAACATATACATACAGATATATTTTTATAAAGTAAACATTTTTGGTAAATATTTCACTGAATCGGAAGAAAATTACTTGTGTTTTCCATACAACGATATATACCATTATAATATATGTGGCCTGCTCTCAAGTGAAAGTTTGAAAGCATCTGCTGTAACTGTGCCAACATCAGGAACTAATATTCATATGAAAAGTAAAAGACATGATATGCATGTTGTGTCATAGCATCATTAAAATAATTGCAGTGAGTCATTGTTTTTAAAAATATTGTATGCTAAAAAATAGATGATAAGTTTCTATTTAAATGATCATTATTATCACTTTATATAATGGGATAGGGGCTATTTATACATATCATTGACAAAGACATTTCTTCTCTTTAAAATGTATGAAAAATTTATTCTAGATTCCTTAAATAATTCTTTAACTTTCTTTTTCATTCTCTCTCTTTCTTTCTCCTTCCTTCCTTCCTTCCTTCCTTTTTTGTATTGAGAGGTTCAACTCAGGCCCTTTTGCATGCTAGGCAAATACTTTACCACTGAGCCACACCCTTGGTCTTTTTGTTCTTTACATTTATAGACAAAGTCTTCCTAAGTTACCCACATTGCCACTGCCTTCAAACTTCTAACCCTCCTGGCTCCATTTCCCCAGTGACTGAAATAACATGCATGTTCCACAGCACCCAACTCAATTCCTTAAATAACTTTATAAGAATTACACCAATTCTATGAAATTCTAAATTCTATTGGAGGAAATCCTATCTTATGCTATGACATAGAGGGAACTTGAGGACCGTATGTTAAGTGAAACAAGCCAGTCACAAAAAGATAAATACTGCATGATTCCACTTATATGAGATATATAAAGTAGACAAACTCTTAGGAACAGAAAGTAGAATGTTAGTTACCAGATGGTGGGAAGAGGAGAGAAAAAGGAGTTGTCCAAAGCATATAGAATTTCAGTTATGTAAGAGAAAAAAGTTCCAGAGATCTGTTATAAAACAATGAACTTACAGTTAATGCTAATATACTATATACTTAAAACTTATTAATAAGTTAAATTTTATAGGATGCATTTTACCACATTTAAAAAGAAAAATGAAATAATAAACACAAGTAGTTTTTGAAGAAGTTTTAGTATATCATTTATGTGTTCATTAGGATTACTGAAGACACACAGAAAACTCAGGAAATAAATGTTTACTGTTTGGAATTGAATGTGTCCTAGGATTCCCAAAGCAAACAAAACAAAACAAATCGAAACACTTCTCTGCCACATAAAGATACAGGCTAGAGTCCATGGTTGTACTTACTAGTTATTTTGTCACTCATTCAAAGACACAATGAAGTCAGTGCTTGCTGGTTTTTGTCTCTTTACTTGCTTATTGAAAAATTGTTTCATATCCAATATGACTTTATTTTTAACAGTTAGCAA
>VMDO01020153.1:0-38118 GCA_007922755.1 Pedetes capensis | reverse complement strand
AACTTATTTCAAATGTATTAATGATTTACTTGATTGAATTTTCTTAAGGAGCTAAAACAGACATGATAAATACTATAAAACATTGCGAACCAGTTTTTTTCTAATAAGTTGATCATATATTATAAATATATTGTTGTTGTTAGGTGCCATCGAGTAAGAAATATGATCTTTATGAAATAAATATGATTTATTATGTATGTTATAATAAAGTAGTTTGAGTATTTTTAAGAAGTTAGTGATGGTTATCAAAAATAAGCTTGTGCTTTAGCAATGGCAATGTATTAAAACATATTCCAGAAAGCCCCCCAAACAACCCTCCCAATTCTGTTTTCTAGTACTATTAGTGTACCATTTTGGCTTTTGTTTAAGTGCCATCAAAATATCTAAAAAATTACTTTGGAAAAATGTATTGTTTTGATGAATTGTGTTCCTGTTAAACAAATTGTGTATTCAGAGTTTTTGGTTGTCTTGAGTTTTTTTTTTGAAAAGCAATTCAAGAATTCTGTCATTGGCATGCCAAGTAATAGTGCAATAAAACTTTGCATGCACCCCAGTGAATTTCCCTTATAAAAAGTACATACTCCACTTTCATTACATCAAGTTTGCCACTGCACCATCTATTCTGCCCATAAAACTAGCTGCCATTCCAGGTAAGTATAGGAACATTTTTAGTACGATATTTTCTATGCAAAATTATGAAAAGGTGGAAGGAACAAAAAGAAAATAGAAGGTTTAGTAGTGTTACAAGTTTCTCTGAGAAAATAGAATGGTGTTCCTGGCAAAGGTGAAATAATGAGGATATGCATGAGCTACTTTAATAATTAATTCCTTCCCTTGGCAGATCTGTATTTTGCTAAACTGAAAGAAAAAACCTGAAACCATAGCAGTGGTAAACAACAAAAAATATGAATATTTCAATTAAGTCACATGGTATATCAAAATAGAATTAATGGAATTTTGGGTATTTAGTCTTAGAATATATGTCGATTTTTTGTTTTGTTTTGTTTTGTTTTTCACCTTCTTAAAGGTGAAACGGTGGGTGAAAATTTGTTATATGACTAAATTTACCTATTTCATTTACCAGGTTGTACAATGGTTTGAATAAGGCCACTTCAACATACTGAAAAAAAAATATTTTTCCTTAAATGAATGATTCATCCTTTTATAGAAAATGTGATTGATAATAAGACAGTTATCTGATAAGAGTTAATGAGCTTTTAAGAATATATTCTATATGATATATATGTATATATATATATATATATATATCTTATATATGTCAATATGCATATGTAATTTGTTGTAGAACACAAAGGAAGAATTTTAGTAACATATTTGTATGTCTTAAAATATGTAACTTAATGAAAAGAACTACCTCAGCATAATTACATCTTTATCAACAGGAAAAAAATATAGATTGCTAAATGCAATATTGGAGATTTGAGAGCAAAAGATTTTGAAAGTTTTATGATTTTTTTCTGTCTTTTCACTTTTGTTCACTCTTGGAGTGATATTTAGTAATCCAAGATTGAACCTCATGGGATAGTTCTATAAACATTCTCATTAAAAAATGGATATTTGAGAGTTATAAACAGGATGCAAATGAAAGTTCAAAGGATGAGACATACAACTTTTAGAAAACACATGGTATAAAGTTTGAAGAGGGTACGGCCATGTCTGTCTAGACACCTTTATGTTTTCATGCCTAGGACAGTGCAAAGCATGTTGTAGACCTGTAATGTAATGTTTTATTCTTTTGTAAACTAAATTATAACTTCTACTCAAGCAGGGAACAGAGTAACTATTTTATTCCTTATTCATCATGTGATGCAAGCTAATATTATATGAAGCTCAATATTTTATAAAGGATTGATAGACGTGATATAATCCAAATTTTAAGAAGATAGTAAAATAATTACATGGATTTGGACATGCAGATAATCTTATTTTGCCAGATAATTTATTAAAAATTTTAAGAAATATTTAGTTTAAGAATTTAGGAAATATTCTTAAGGAAACTCAAGAATTACACATGGTCCTAAAATGATTATATTTGGGCATATAAACATTTTAGGCTTTTTATTTCAAATTTTCCTGTCAATAAAAGACGGAGCCAATTTAAATTTTTTAATGTTTATAATCACAATTTTTAAAGATGTTCTAATTATTGTTATGCTTAATTGGAAAAATATACTTTTCAAAGCATTTCCTGGTCGCAGGCAATGGATTGCTTGTTTTGGTTCCAGATAGCAGAATTTTCTGTGAATGAAACTTGAAGATTGGTGCATGTCTTAAAGACTTATGTTTCATGTGAAGAGTGAAAATGGTGGCAAGTCTAGATTTTTTTTTAACAAACTATTCAAATTTCTGAAAGTCACTAGGCAGCCATTGTTTCTTTCATAAAACCCAAAGAAATATATAATGATACACTGATCCATTTAATATTTACATGAACATTTAATAACAGAATTTATATTATTAATCTATTTAGCTATTCATACAGGTTTCATTTGCAAATGTGACTATTTTTATATTAGATTATATTTTGGAAATATCAAATGTTTTACAACTTAAATAGCAATCACTAAGTGTGATTAAATAGCAATTTACTAAATGTTCAAAAAACTAGAATGTCACTATGAGCCTTTTTGGAACACTTGGTTATGAGACCTTATTTTTGTTTGTTTGTTTGTTTAAGCCAAGTTCTGTCTATGTAGCACTGGCTGCCCTTAACGTTCACTACCCTCCTGTTTCAGCCTCCCAAATTTTGGCACTACAAGTGTGTGACAACATGCCTAGGTCAAGACATCATTTCTTGGAGTCTTAATTAATAAAATTTGGGGGCAGAGAATTGGGTTGAACTTTTTCCAAATCTTGCTAGAAACAGAAAATTACCATAGTAAAGCAATGTCTCCTGTATTTGTCAGAAATATGAAATTAGAATAGTTCATGTAGATGATTTATAACATTAAAAATGATTGATTATAAAAAGATTAAATCCAGTTAAAAAGTCCATTTTAATTATTTTTAGGTTCCGTTTGGAATTCTCTTGGCTTTTGCTTGAGTCATTTCAAGGCTTTCTCTTGTTTTTTCCTGAACAAGTATGTCTATCACAGGCTATAGCAGATATCTTCATAATAACAACCCTAAATTAAAAGGCTCCAGAGAATGTAATTGTAATGAATATATTTGAAGCATGCAGTACAGTTCTATTATTTTATAATTGTTTAATAAAATGTGCATTAAATTTGCTTTTGAGTAATTAGAATGTATCTGGCCAATTTTCTTTTTTAAACAGGTATTTTGTATTGCCACCATTAATAAATCATGCAATGAATGCTTCATCAGAATGAACAATTAAGTTTTGCAGTTAGCGTAGAAGTTTGGGGCAAGAAGAATGTCTTCTTTCTGTAATTAGAACTATGGTAATTTATGGATTCTGCAAAATGGGAAAATATGCACTATTTTGTATACAATTCAAATAAAGTTTTAAAGTGTTCCTAAAATTGGATGCATAAATGCTCAGTATTTGAATATGCAAATCTTCATAGTTTTCTAGAGTTCCTGAAAGAGATTTCCCCTGATGATACCTGGTAACTTAAGTAGTTATTACTTGGCAGCAGGCAGCCCATTAGGAACAATGACTGGAATGTTTTATCCCTGGTAGAAATATCTCAGGAGCATTGACAGGGGTGAAATTGAGCTCCAGGTTAAAACTTGAATTGCCACTCAAAATAAATGTAAGCCAACTTAACATCTATATAAAATATCATATGGCACAGGTCAACAGGAACAGTTCTTACCTGGAGTTTTTGGAAACAAGTGTAAAAATGTTTGTAGCTAGTTAACAATTTAGAAAATGTCTTGATTAGCTGGACTGCCTAACTTAGAAAGTTTTGAAGTTATTTAATTGGTATGTAGGTCTAGGAGATCTGATGATAGCACTGAGTAAGTCTCAAAAGTATAGCTCTTCTTTAACTTTAGTTCTGACAACGAAAAGAAGTTGAGGTATGGGTATGTGTTTACCTCTTCTAGGAATATATGGATAGCAGTCCTTGACAAGGAAGCTGTCTCTAGCATATTGGCATTCTAAAATGAGTTTTCATGATATCTGTATCCTTCATATGTCAAAGGGAAAAGTTCAGCACACTTTTCCATTCTAATGTTCTTTGATGTATATTTGTTTAAAGAGTTTTTTTTTTCTTTTTCCCAGTACCCAGTGGTTGAACCCAAGGCCTTGTGCACGCTATGCTAGTGTTCTAACACTGAGCTGCACCCCCCAGGCCCCCTTTTTATTTTATTTCGAGACAAGGTCTTACTATGTTGTACAGGCTGCCTCTGGCCTCAACTTAATGATCTTCCTGCTTGAGTCTCCCAAGTCACTGAGATTACAGGTTTGTGCTATGGCACCCTGCATGCTTAGGGAATTTTAAAGACATCCAAACACAACATTGGCAAAACACAATTGATTTCTTAAAAGTTAATTATTTACAATTTTTAATAGATTGTCATTCTTTTCCTGTGTTGCCTGTTGTAATACTACACCTAGAGAAAGCTTTTTGTTTGTTGGATATAATTGAAAGCAATTATTAATAAAATTATCACACAAGTACAAAGTAATTACTTTATGTGCATGTAATGAATTTTGGAGAAGTGTTTAGCATTGGCAGTATAAGCAAAGTATTTCAAGAATAAGAGTGATCAATAGGTATTAAATATTCTGTCAAACAAGGAAAATTATCCTCCAGAGTTTATCTTCAGATTGCAATGTCATCTGTTTTTATAAATAAAGTGACAATATTTCTTTTGTTAAAAACCTCATTAAATATAGACCCAATGAGAGTGGGGGCCTTATCTTTCTTGTTCCTTGCTGAAACACCAGTGAGTAGGTACTCAATAAATATTTGTTGATTGAATAAAGGAAGCTAACATACACCATCAAAATACAGCTGACCCCCATACAGTATGTGGATCAAACTAGTAGATCAGAACATTTTTGTTTAATGAAAACATGAACAACTGAAAAATCAATCTATAAATGCCAAGTTGACATCTCCTCATCCATGTTTCTAGGGTCAACTTCACCTTGCCATCATATAGCAAATGCCCTATCAGTTGAGGAGATGCTATTGGAGAGTTTCCTGAGTTTCTTTTTTTTTTCCTTTAACTTTTTTTAATTAGTAATCTTTAATGTACAACTTAATGTGTCTCACTATGACATTTTGGTACATGTATTTCATTGTACATTGCTCATGTTGTTGTTGTTGTTGTTGTTGTTAGGTGCCATCGAGTCGGTATCCGACTCATAGCGACCCTCATAGAGTTTTCAATGACTTACTGTTTCGGGATTGCCTTGGGAGTGGATTGCCAGGCCCTTCTCCTATTTTTGCAGTGCTGGGAATTGAACTCTGGTCCCCAGAGACTGCAGTGCAGTGCTCTACCAACTGAGCTAAATCCTAGCACCATGTTAAGTTCCCCCTTATCCTGGGCTTCTTCTAAAACAAACAAACAAATTAAACTCAACTGAAAAAACAAGGAGTGCCATTACTAGTTCTTCTCTAATGATGGTCTTACTTCATCTTATGACCCTTGAACACAGCCATGTATGTATACAAGTGAAATTTGGTAGATGATAGTGGGTGGCCACTACAGACACTGCTGCTGAATGTGCAGCATCTGCCCCTTTTGAGATAAGGGGGAAATATGATAGAAAAATACAAGGTATTTGTTCTCTTGCATGACAGGAAGACTTACTCTTTTGTGTCAGATAATTAGTTTATGAGACAAAGAGAAAGTGCTAGAAATATGCAAAAAATATCTTGGCTAAGAGTTTCACTTGTCTGGTCCATAAATTTTAGTACATATTCCATCTATGCCACTACTGGTTTTATGCCCTGGAGCAAATATTTAATCTTTCTAATACAACAACAATAATAATAACATGCAAAGACAAATCCAAACTTTATAATGATTGTGTGTGGAGAGGATGTTCTATGTAAAAGAATATGTAAGTATCAATTAAAAAATTACTGAGCTCATTCTAGGGCTTGAAAAATGATTGTAAAAATGAAGGAGGCCTAATGCTTGAGCTTCATTATCTTCAGGGTAAATCCACCTCTACTAATGCTTCTTATAACACTACATGCCAGCCACATTTATATATAGTAATTTATATAAGTCAGCTCATTTAATAACTAAAATACTGATATGAAGAAAGTGGTATTATTTTCTCTCTTCTACATGTACAACAGCAAAGACACAGAGCAGTTCAGTTAACAAGGAGTGGAAAAGACATGATACAAATCCATGCTCTCTAAACCATTACCCTGTGTGGTCTGCTGAGGACTTAGTTTTTCAATACTTAAATATAGAATGATATTTTAGGCTTTAAAAGCCTAACCTCACTCACTAGAATATCTGTATCACCACTGATCTCTTTACTTCCTCAATATAAAGACATATATTATAAATTACTGAATATAGTTAAGAATGAGTTGCCAAATATTGTTCATACCTATCTTTGAATTTTGATAAAATCCTTGAATCCCAATGACCTTTGGCTTTTATAATCATATCTTTTTTGAGCCAGATCATGAAATCATAATTTTAAAATACATGGCACAGCATATTTTATTTCCTTATATTTCCTTATATGTTTTTGTATAGTTTTGATTAAAAGATTTATAATTAAAATATTTTATCTTAATTAGAGCTTGAATTTGATATTTAAAGTCCTTTCATACCTAGGTCTTTATGATTCTTTAGTATTCTCTGCAAAGTCAAATTAAATTTTATTGCACTCCTATTTACTTTTTGAAGATAACTAAAAAAACAGAATTAGAAGCAGGAATGTTTTATAATTATATTTTAGCAAAAACATAGTGCATTGACACATCACCTCCACCAAGAAAGGTAGCATTATGGTGAAAGTGAAATTTTTTTTTTTCCTACTTTTAAGAAGATGTAATTAAGGCCAAGCAAGGTGACTCATTTAGGAGGCAGATGCAGGAGGACTGTAAGCTTGAGACCAGAGGCAGCCTTTGTAATTTGACGAGATCTTGTCTCAGGATAAAAAAAAAAAAATTAAGAGGTGGGGAGGACTGGGGGTGCAGCTCAATGATAAAGTACTTGTAAAGCATTTGAGAAGCCTTAGGTTCAGCCTCCTACAACCACAACAAAACAAACACAAAAACGATGTAATTAGCTTATAAATGCTAATATTTAAGAATTACCTAGTGTTTAGTATTTGCTGAGCACAATTCTAAGTTTAGCATCACAGTTATATGAATGTTATGAGACATAAAATTATTATTTTATTTCTTTAGGCCTAGTAAACTCTGTATTCACTACTATGCCTGACATGCAAAGACACAACCCCATTCCTAAGAGATTAAACTCCTAATTGGAGAAAATAACACTATAGTTAAGCAGCTCATGCATGAATGTTTTTTGTTTTTCAGTCATTCTTCCATGGGAAACTATCTTTGAAAGAGTAGATAAAAATCATAATCTTTATAATACAATTTAGAAAATGAGAGTATAATCTCTTGGAATTGAAGAAGGCTGTTCTTCCTTAGAGGAGGTAAACAGTAACTGTTGACGATTGACTCTAAGTAGAAGCATATGAGAGGAGAGTAAATGGAAGTAAAGAAAAATAAAAGGAGCATCACCCTAATTAGGTAGCATTTATTAAACTCCCACTGTGACAGGCTTGAACAAGAGAAGGGAATGCAATAAGATGTACAAAAAGATGTAGGAGGGGGCTGAATCACACAGAGCTGAGACTGACTCAGATAGGATAATCAGAAGAACCTAAGAATCAGTAGCAATAAGGTCATTTTGGCAGGAATCCACAATCATTGTTGTGATGATAGAAAACAGTATTTTACAATGGAGGCTACAAAGAAAGTGTTTAGAAAAAAATTTTGAGAATGTGTTTATTCAATAGTGTTAGATTTAAAAGTCAACTGTAGTTGACTACTATTCATTTTAATTCTCATATTAAATTAGTCAGTTTATCAGATTATTAAATTGAATTATTCTCTCATTTTATAAGTATTTTAACTCTATTAATGTGGATAGTGGTCCAAACTTGAGCAAATTTTCAGGCTTCAAAATTATGGTCTGTAATTAAGAGAGGCTTTGTGTCTGAAATCTACTGAAACACCCAAGGTGGACATTTGCTGTTCTCAGTCAAGGACTGGTATATTTTATACCCAAATACCTTTAATTACTCCTGTGTTCCTTCTTTACTCTGTTCTTTTTCAATCCCATTGAATTCCCTGTGGTTGTGGTTAGCTGAAGGAATTTAGTATCAGTAGGAGAACATCAGCAGGGAGGCATTAGTTTTGAGAGCCCACAAGCTCCAGAAGTAGAGCCAGAGGACAACTATTTTTAGCTCTGCAAATAAGACCTCACATTTGCCTGGAAGCCATGAGAGATGCTGTGGAAAAGCCATGGTTATTTTATGGTGTAGACATATTAGTAACTATACTCACATATGAAGAAAAGAGTTGTACACAATTAGAAAAAGCACTTTAGAGCTATAGTGGACCTTTGAGATTCCCTAGTTAATCATAGTGCAGGCTCTAGGCACATTCTAGCAGTAGGACAGAAAGTAATTGATCTTATTTCTTCACTTTCTGCTTTACACTATTAGTGAAAGTCAAAGATTTTTTCCCCCACTTAGAAAAAGTTACTTTTCATAACATGTAGTCATTTTTAGTGTTTCTACTTTTAATCAGGAGGATGGTTAAAATGGTAATTATGCAATATCATGCCCAAAGCCTGTATATATTACATAGTCTATATTTATAATAACATTGTTTTAAAAATGTATGTTAGCATCTGAAAAGAAAATACTCATGAGCTATCTCATTCTGTCAGGTGTGGATTTATTTATTTATTTATTTATTTAGCAGTACTCCGTGATTGAACCCAGAGCACTCCATCACTGAGTGGCACCTCCCTTCCTTTTTTTTTTTTTTTTTTTGAGACAGGGTCTCACTAAATTTTGTAGGCTGCCTCTGACTTTGAACTCACAATCCTCCTGCCTCAGCCTCTCAAATTGCTGTGCTTACAAATGTGCCCCACAGCACCCAGATTGTTGGGTGTTTATATTAAATATATATTTCTATTGTTATGATTCAAGACAATAATCTTGACTTTAAAAAATTCCGAAATAGCTGGGTGCGGTGGCACATGTACCTATAATCCCATAATCCCAGTAATTTGGGAGGCAGCAGCATCACAAGTTTGAGGCCAGAGGAAGTCTGCATAAATTAGCAATAGCTTGCCTCAAGGGTAAAGGGGAAGGGGTGGTTAGGGGTGCAGCTCAGTGGTAGAGCTCTAGTAAAGTAGCAGGAGGCCCTGAGTTCAGCCCCACAGTACCACAAAAAAGAAAAAAAAATCAGATATTTTAAAAAATACTACATTTTGAGGTGCATTATGAAAATCAGTGATGAATCATATATAGATTATGTTTTTAAAGAAATGCGTTATTAACAGACCTGCAGCCTGTGGCGTCCACTCCCATCAGATCTCGAAAGCTAAGGCCCTGGTTAGTACTTGGAAGGGAGACTGCCTGGGAACACCAGGTGTTGTGGGCTTGGGAGAAGGACTGGGCAATCAACTCTGAAAAAACAATCTGCCATTGAAAATCCTATGAATAGCAGAGAAGCACTAACAATAGTGTTTTGCCTGTTGTATTTAAGGTCACTATGAGTCAGATACTGACTGGCCGGCACCTAACAACAACACTATTAACAGACACATAAGACAAACATAAATAATTAAAATAAGAGGAGGCCTTTTGAAGTGTCATAATAAAACACCCATATTTAACAATAAATATTTATTTAACTTATAGTATGTATTGTTGTTGTTGTTAGGTGCCCTTGAGTTGGTATCCGACCCATAGCAACCCTCATAGGGTTTTTCAATGGCTGACTGTTTCGGGATTGCATTGGGAGTGGATTGCCAGATCCTTCTCCCATTTTTATGGTGCTGAGAATTGAACTTGGGACCTCAAAGACTGCAGCACAGCACTCTACCAACTGAGCTAAATCCCAGCCCTATAGTATGTGTCTTATGCATTATTTTAGGTACTAGGGATAAAGCATTGAAAAAGGCAGTCAAAATTTCTACTATCATTGAGCATATAGAGCAGTAGTAGATAGATATGTCATACAAAAGTAATAATGAATAAGAAATTTTAGAAAGTGATTACTTCTGTAAGGAAAGAAACCAGAATGCAATAATGAAGATTTTAATTTTGTCTGAGAAGAGAAGACTTTTGAATTAAGACTTGAATAAACAGAACAACTCAGGCATACAAAGGTCTTGAAGGAGAAAATTTTATGTAAAGGGAATAATGGATGGAATATGGCTTAAAGTTGTGGAAGAAAAATAAGAATGGCAAGTAAGGAGTCTAATAGTAGGGGATGCAGTTGAGGACCTATAAGAGTGTGGATTTTTTTACCTATTTGTGGATCATAAGGGATGTTGATTATACTTTAAATCCAAGAGAAATCCCTTAATGGGTGTTTATCAAGGAATTATGTGATCTTATTCATGTTTTTTTAAGAGATCAACCTACCTTCTGTACACAGAGGTGTTTGCAGTAGGATGAAGACAGAGAGCATGGAGCACAGCTGAGAAGTTATCTCAGTTGTCTAAGCAAAAGATGATGGTTAGCATGGTGACAATAGAGCAAGAAATGAAGTGACAAAATTGATGCCTTTGGATTTGTAATGAATGCGAGAAAATAAAACTTGAAGGATAATTCTTAAGTTTTTGCCTCCAGCAACTGTGACTGGTGCTGCTAACAATGGATAGGGAAATCATTGCAGAAGAGCAGGTTTGGAGGAGAGTGTGTTGGAAACTAATGATTCTGCTTGGGTTTTGTTAAGTTTCAGGTACCTATTAAGTATCCAAATGGAGATGTTTAATATGATACTGGTGCCTGAAGTTCAGGACTGGTGATATATGTATAGTAATACCTCTTGGTAGGTCTTACATAACAACAGTGGAGTTGGACCTTAAATGAGATGCAAGATATAAATCCAAAAAGATGGGGAAATGAAGATTTCAGATAAGGGAGAAATTGTTGTTGTTGTTAGGTGCCGTCGAATCGGTATCCGACTCATAGCAACTCTCATAGGGTTTTCAATGGCTGGGTGTTTCGGGATTGCCTTGGGAGTGGATTGCCAGGCCCTTCTCCCATTTTTGCGGTGCTGGGAATTGAACTCGGGGCCTCAGAGACTGCAGCGCAGCGCTCTACCCACCGAGCCAAATCCCAGCCCCAAGGGAGAAATAAGAGACACTATATTAGTGTTGTTTGTGGAAGGCCAAACAGGTTATTTTACTTATTTTATTTTCTTTGTAGTAGGAATCACTAAAAGTCTGTAAGAAAATGGCATGAATAATATGCACCATAAGGATTAACCTGGAGGAATTGTAGTAGCGGGAGTAGAGAAAGAATTGTGAATGGACCAGTTAGAGTAGAAAGAGTTAAAGAGTTCTCTTACATAAAAATGGGAGATGGCAGATATCAGTCTCTATGGAGACAGAATTTATAAGAATTCAAAATTCAGTGGACAGGATTGTGTGAATGGAATAAAAGAATCAATGATAACTACAGTTTTGTTTGAGTAATTGAGAATATAGATGTACCATCATAAAGAACAGTTTGAAAAAATAGCAAGGACAATTTTAGGGAGGGAAGAACTTTAGGATGAAGAGTGAAAAATTCAAGATCTTATTTAAATGTTTCCAAATATTCCACCTCCAAACACCTGGTGTTTGGATACACTGCACCTGAGAAGGAACTGTGAAAGATGCCATTCATCCAGCCTTGTCTCATCCCTGCTCATGTCCATGTGGGGCTGATTAATATGGAGCATGCTGCACCTGGTGTCAGATTTTAAAGGTAGAGCACACTTGTTTCTAATCAAGGCCTTCAGGCTGACTAATCTTACATTAATCCCACTCTGTTGACATGAAACAGCCATCCTTTTAAGGATTCTTTAATTATTACCTTTGGATGAAGTTGCTTTCAAACATTACCATAGCTTCCATGAAATTGTAAGTTTCTTTTGTATAAAGATCATGTCATTTTTAAAGTTGCGGAGTTGTATCTCTTATAGAATCCTACCCAGAATACATGTGTAAATACTGAAGTTCAAGAAATATTTTATTATTTTAAAAAAGTAAAGTCTACATTTTTGGTGAAGTTAAATTATTGAGGTCAGGAGTTGGTAATCTTTTAGTGTAAAGGGCCACATAAAACAAATATTTTAGGTTTTCCTGGTCAGAATGTCACTATCTTCACTAATCACTATTGTTGTAGTGTAGATATAACCATAAATAATATATAATGAAGTGGACATCACTGTTTCAATAAAATTTTAATTACAAAAACAATTTGTGGGACAGTTATAGCTTCCAAGCCTTAGTATTTCAGATCAACTTATCTAGATTGATAACTGAGAAATTTCCTTCTTCTCTCTCCCCACAACACTCTCTTCTTGTTTCCTCCTTCCAAAAAGAGAGAAATATGTAAGCATTTAAAACCTGTTATGTTAGACTTTTAAGTTTCAAACATGAAAGTTTCAGTCCATAATTTAACTAGCAAACTAGCAACAAAGCTAGCATTATTTAAAGTAGAATATGGTGTTTCTGAATGTGTACTAGTTTCTGTAAAGTATAAGAAAAATGCACCCATTATCATCTGCAGTTGTGGGAATGGGTTATTCAAAGATGACCAGAGAATTTTCCTAGAGGAAAAAGCATTTGAAAATCAGTAAGAATTATTCAGATGGAGGAGAACAAAGGATGTTTCAGGAGAAAGAAACAGGTTATCAAAAAGTCTAAGTCAAAATATAAGCATAGCAGATGCAGTTTAATTTAGTCTAATAATCATTAAGGTGATATATATGCAGCATACCAGATCTGACAGAAATTAGCAAGAAGTCAGGAATGGATAACATAATGAACATATTAAAGAATGCTTAGGTATAAGTTAGAGGAGACAGATCATAGAATGAACCCTAGAAGCACAGAAGAAAGGGAGGAAGAGAGAAATTTCCAGAGGAGGAGAGAAATTTAAAACAAATGACTTGGGAGTCATGTAAAGATTTTAATCAAGGCAGGTACAAACTAGATTTGTGGTTTAAATAAAAAAGTCTGGTAATGTTCTGGGGCATAGTGTCAAAGGGGCAAGATTTTATCTTAATACAATATGTAAAAGTAATATATAGTAAAACAGTTGTCCAATTTGTAGTAGTGATAATGGATATAAGGGCAGGTACTTGGGACATTTAGAAGAAAGACTAAACAGACATAGTGACTGGTCATTAGAGGGAAATGAGAGAGATAAGAGAAAATGCCTAAGCAGATTCCCTGTTTTCAACCTTGGGAGATGAAATGGGGGTTAGTGATTGCACTCAGTAAGACAGGGAATTAGGAGGTGGAATAGTTTGAGAAGTAAGTGGAAAAATATTAAATAGTATGATGGATCACATTTGAGGTCCCTCTGGATTATTGAAATTCAAATATCACCTACAGATTTTTAAAAAAGTAGGAAACATGGACATAGAGCTCAAGGGCAAAATAAGTGGATGATAATTGTACATTGTGATGATACAATTGTAATGATACAATTGATTGATTTTTTTGTGATTATTATCTCAGCCACTCAGAAGAATTGTATGGTGAGAGAAGAAATGAGTCATTCAAAAACCTAGGGCATGCCAACTCCATCAGTTATCACTTACTACATAATAGAACACCCCCAAAATTAGTAGCTGGAAACAACAACAATTTAATATTTTCCATGATTCTGTGGGTTGCCAGAGGTGGTTCTTCTGGTTTTGCTTGGCTCTCTCAGGAACAGCTGGTTGGCTGAAGTGAAACACCGGAGACAGCTGGGCTGTCTTCTGTCTTTATACCACAGTTCATGGCAGATTTTTCAACAAACAGCAGTCTCTGGAAAATATTCCAAAGAAAGAAAGCAGAAATTGCAAAGTTCCTCCAATCCTGGACTTCAGAATTTACACAGCATGGTTTCTGCCACATTGTGTCATGGCAAATCCCAAAGTTTATCCAAGGAATGAAGAAATAAACCCCTTTTTTAAAAAATAGGAGGAGCTACAAAGAATTGGTGGCCATGTGGATTTTATCTTGCATATCTACATCTACTGAATATGTGAAAGAAGCAAGGTCTATGTAGGAACTTGGAAGAGGAAGCTAGAAAGTAAAGGAAGAATCACATGAGCAAGGCATCTTAGAAGTCAAGAATAAGAAGTCAAGAATGGGAGGAAGAGGTCACAATGCTTTATGTTACAAAGTGGTCAGATCAAATCAGTTCTGAAAGTGGCTACTTGTTTTTGCAGTGAGGAGATGTCAGTTGGCCATGAGAAAGGTATCTATATAGGGTGAGTGAAGATGGCAGTCACTTTGTGATGGTTGAAAAAGGTTCTAGAAAGTGACAAATCAGAGAGAGTGACTATGGATTGAGATTTGGGTTTATGAAGGAAAGAGTTGAAGGGAATATGTAGTTAAATGAAGGTTGCTATAATGTGTCAAGATAGTAGAAATAACTAGAGCAAAACAAGATAGGAGTTATAAAGCATTTAGGGAGGGATACATTATGAGGTCTTAGAGGAGATAGAGACAGAAAAATTCAGAGCATATTAAAGAGTTTAACATTTTGAGAAGAGAAATGGTTATCATTTTGATGTAGAAGACTGGTGTTTTTCTCTTCTTAGTAATGCTATCCAGAATCTCTTCTTTTCCTTACCAAATGACATGACTGGCCCTGACAGTCTCTTGATTCTACAAATTATTAATTTGCAATTGCTCTTTGGCAATTAATTTGTGATGAATGTGAAAAGATGATTATTTTAGATGAAGCTTCTGGTTGGAAGTCACGTCTTATTGCAGTTTCTTATAGAGTATGTTCAGAAAATGAAAAGCAAGGGTAAAGGAGCTCACCTCTTATTCTTAACTTTCTGGTAAATCAAAATCTTGCACATTTCTGGTGCCATTCAGATATGCCAGCATATCGTAGAATACATTTAGAGAGCAAAAGGTGGGTGGCTGAGAGCACATTCAAGATTAAAATCACTGTCATAGTAATTATCTTCCACTATGAAGGCAGAACCAATTAATGGTTTTGACTATTGAAAGGAAAACTAGTGCTAATGGTTGAAATAACTATAGCTAACATTCAATGAAGTGTTTCAGCTAAGTAATTTTTGTTTTAATAAATATGTTATACACTAGAATTTCCAATGAGATTATATTTTTTCTCAGCAGTTCATCTGGTAAATACTCCATGTTAAATATTTACACTCTGATTATAATCGATTTCTGGAATCTGAACTATGAGTTTAGTTTACTTAACCTCCAGCAATCTCCAATACACATTCTTTACACATTCCCTCCCCTTTTCTCTGTTTATGGGAATTATGTACAATAGCTACCCAGTAGTTGTGGAATGTTGAGGGCTGTTCGTACCCTGCATGACTGGTTTATAGTATTACTGCCTAGGAAATTAAACTGGCATTGGCTAGAACATAAAACAATAGAAAACACACACACTGATAAATACCAGTTTTTAATTTTCAGGGTAATTATTTTTACATTTGTTTTAACTTGTTAAGAACAATCCTACTTTTTCATAGAAAAACTAATTTTCTGAAAGACTTGAATTTTCAAGCTATTTTAAAAACATATGAAGCTTTTGGCTTTCAAGAAACACTTTTTATGGCACTGTTTTTCATGCTTTATCTAGCAAAAGAGTGACTTTGATAGATGACCTGTGGAAATTTTAGTGACCTCTGGAAATATGCGTATTACCTATGAGTGAAGGTTCTGTGTTTATCTCTTCTTAGGAATGGCAGTGCTACAATCCGAAAAATGTTGCTGTAGAGAGCACTTGCTGCACATTGGGTCAAATTAACCTGAGTTAGTTTGTGGACTACAGCTTCCTCACCATTTTTCTGCTTCATTAACTTTAATTTTGCTTTAACTTTATCTTTTTGCTGGAATTTTATTCCACATGTGTGCATATGTTTGTGTGAGCTTTGAAAAAGACAACTGAAATTATCTTTTAATTTTGCCATTTCCATTTCATGTATGGCATATTTGGTTTACTTAAAATATCTTTACTTTTCCTGAGGTGATCATTTAAGTGCAGAAAACATTGAAACAAAAGAGAATTAAATGGTCAAAGCTGCTTTTAAAGGATGGAAACAAGTGAAGAACATATCATTTTTAGAACTTAGTAAAAATAAATTGAACAATTTTCTAAAACTTACAAAGTCCTTGCAACTTTCTCCTATACCATTAATTATGTGTGTTCAAAATTTATGTTTTTTTAAATAAGAGAACCCATTAGCATGTTTTATAGAATTATATGTACTCATGTTGTTTATTTATGAAAGATTAATTTCTTATTAAATATGGTGACTACTAAGAAGACAAATGACTAGTTTCACCTTTATAGTAAAGAAAACAGCTGAATATGTGCATTGAAAATGCTTCATGCATATTATGAATTTTCTGAGGTTTACCAAGATTGCTAAATATATTTAGGAAATACTCTATAACAAAGTCTCTTCTTGGAGTTTTATAAGATAACATTAGCATATTAAATGATCTCGAAATTCCCAAAACAAAGAATTTCACCATTTATTCATGAGTAGGTAGAGGTTTTCTGTGAAAAGCCAGGTAGTAAATATCTCAGGATCTGCAAGGCATAAGATCTTCCTCATTCTAAACTACTCAGCCATAGAAAATGTGTAAACCAATGAACATGGCTGTGTTTCAATAAAACTTTATGGACACTAACATTTAATCATATCATTTTCATGACTCATAAAGTAATTGTTCTCTTTTTGATTTCTTGAAACATTTAAAAGTATAAAAAAATTTCTTGGCTCCTGGACCATATGAAAACATACTGTGAGGCTAGACGTCAAAGGCCTATAGCATACCAACCCTGTGTTAACTAAACATTTTTGAAGTTTATTAAAATATCAAAACCTATTCATGACAGCTCACAAATCTAAACAAAAAATAAAGCTAGAAAATTAACTGAATAAGTTATCTCTCAATTCTTTGTTTCCAAAACTAGCAGAGACATTTGACTTTGTATAATTAAGTGTCTAGATGTTGTTGTTGTTGTTGTTAGGTATCTGACTTATAGCGACCCTCATAAGGTTTTCAATGGCTGACTATTTTGGGATTGCCTTGGGAATGGATTGCCAGGTCCTTCTCCCATTTTTTGTGGTGCTGGGAATTGAACTCAGGACCTCAGAGACTGCAGCACAGCACTCTACCAACTAAGCTAAATCCCTGCCCAAGTGTCTAGATAATGTACCCATATTTACAAACTATGCACTGATATTAGCAAATATGAATCTGATGTTGTAGTAGTCTTCATATACCACATAGAATTCTTGTTACCTTCTTTCTTTTGGTTTTTCTGAAGCAGAAAGGGAACTAGTTACTAAGTACTAAATGTGTATCAGTCATTGGACTAGAACCATCAAGTATATTAGCTCATTTGATATTTAGTACAACTTTTTGAATTATTAGTTAGAAGAGAAAACTGAAGCCTAGATATATTAAATAATTTCTTCAAAGTTTTTAAAATAGATTACAATCTATACAATAGAGTATGATATAGTATAGAATAATGTAATGGGAGAATGGTTAATAATTTAGTTTTAAATAAAGTCAGTATATGTAAAATGATTTTACTTAGTTGGTAGAATGCCACTGTGTGCTCTCTGAGGCCCTGTTTTTGAACCCCAGTACCACATAAACAGAAGGACCTGGCAGCCCACTTGCAATACAATCATGAAACAATCCGCCATTGAAAAACCCAAGAATGGCAGAAAAGAACTGACATAGTGTAGGGCATGGCACAGTGTCAAGGAATTGTTTCATTCTGTTATACATAAGGTTGCTGTGAATTGGACCTGACTCGATGGCACTTAACAACAACATTCATTCATGTATGAAATGGACAAATTGTAGTGTATCCCTCATTATTCTGAGATGAGGAGAAAATAAGTAACAACATGTAAATGACTTGCAACAAGGCAGAGCTCATAGTCAGCATTCATTAAATGTTCATATTTACTGTTTTATAAGAACATATGTATGCAAAAAGTCTATGCAGAAATAAATATTATTTCTAAGTCCTGGGTTGAATTGGTCATTTCAAATTTTCTTATTTAAAATCTATGTTTTGCTAAGTTTTTTTGATAAACACAACAGCAATATTAAGAATGATTGAAATATTAAACAATTGCCTAGCATGTGAAAAAGCCAGTAACCAGACACAAATGCATCTGACTCCTTCCATTTTACTGCGTCATTATTAAGTGTATATGTATCTGTTTGACTATACTATTGAAACAGGAAACTTTACCTCATGCAACTTTAGCCAAAATTTTAAAATATGTTTAAAAATTTGAAAAAGCAATTCAACATTTTATCTAGGCATCATCAGAGAAATAACAAGGCAATCTTATAGGTGTTTCTTAAATAGGTTAACAACAACAAAAACTAGCATTCTGTGTATAACATGTCTCCTGACTACTAAGAAAGTCAGACTGTGAATATTGCAATGAGCTGCACATATTAATAACATATCAACATAAGTAATAAATAATTATTCTGTTTGCTTTTCTTGTTGTTGTTGTTGTTGTTGTTAGGTGCCATCAAGTTGGTCTGTATGTGACTCATAGCGACCCTACATACCACAGGTGAAGCAGTATTGTTACTGCTTCTCTGCTATTCATAGGGTTTTCAATGGCTGATTGTTTTTTGGGAGGGGTTGCCAGGTCTTTCTCCCAAGCCTACAGGCCTTGGTGTTCCCAGGCTGTCTCCCATCCAAGTACTAACTAGCCCCGACCCTGCTTATCTTCCAAGATCTGATGGGATCAGAAGCCACAGTGGTATGGCTGCAGACATATTTTTCTTATGATGCCACAAATGTCTTTTTTCTCAATAGATTTTTATGTTCTGTCCTAGGTTTTGTATCTTGTTTTCAAAGAGACAACTTAGTGAAATAAATTATTATATTCAACTTAATAGAGAGTTCATCAGTGGTCTGATACAATTTAACTCATTATTCTAACTTAATTTTACATGTTATCTGAGAGTAGCAATTAACAAGCACTCTTTTGTGCCTCAGTTTCCTGATCTGTAAAATGGAATTGATAATAGAAACCTATGTGATAGTTTTGTAGTGAAAATTAAACAAGTATATATAAAGCAAGTACAGTGGCTGGCACGTACTAAGCATAGTGTAAATGTGAACTACTATTACCCAGTGTATCCTGTCACACATCCTCCACTACTGTTTTCTCCAACCACCTCCTTATTTTTGAGTACTTATTCCTCAACTACTAGGCTTACAATTTTTATGTTAAGTTGTCCTTACACATGATTCAAATCTAGCATCTTTGCTGCAAATTAAATCTCTTGAGGCTCTTATTCACCCCGACTTTCTACAGAGGGTTGTAGGAACTAAAAAAAATAGAATATATTGAGGCCAACATCTATGTCCTTTTATTATATATCTGCTTGGCTTCTGAGATCTGATGGGATTGGATGCCACAGTGCTTTGGCAGCAGGCTAAACTAACAGAATAGATTAAATTGATTTATATAGAACTTTTTATTTTTCAGACATTTAGGATTTTATACTTATTTGGTTTTTTTCTATAAATTTCTGTTTATTTTTGGATCTTTCCTTTTATTATAAAACCAAATCAGACATATTATACATAAATATGTGTGTTTTCCTGACATAATAATGCTGAAGCTAAAGTAATTTTTCAGATAAACTAACGATAGTTCCACTCTGCCTGCAGCGGTAGCCCGGTGGTGTCCGATACCGTCAGATCTCGGAAGCTAAGCAGGGTCAGGCCTGGTTAGTACCTGGATGGGAGACCACCTGGGAACACCAGATGCTGTAGGCTTGGGAGAAGCACTTGGCAACCCCCTCCCAAAAATGAGTCTGCCATTGAAAACCCTATGAACAGCAGAGAAGCACTGACAATAGTGTTTCCCCTGTTGTACAGAGGGTCGCTATGAGTCGGATACCGACTTGACGGCACCTAACAACAACAACAGTTCCATTCTGATAATTTGTGGTTCTTGGAAAAAGGTACAATTTAACTAGGAAGTATGACCTTTTTGTTTTGTTTTGTTTTTGTTTTTGTTTGCAGTACTGGAGGTTGAACCCAGGGCCTTGAGCTTGCATGCTTTGCAAGTGCTGGACCACTGAGCTGCATCCCCAGCCCTTTTTTTTTGGTTTGTTTTTGTTTTTTTTACTTTTTGAGACAGGGTCTGACTAAGTTATGCAGACTACCTCTGGTCTTGAACTTTCGATCCTCCTGCCTCTGCCTCCCGAGCCGCTGGGGATTACAGGCGTGTGCCAGTGCACCCAGCCTGGAAGTATGACCTTTTAATTACAAAATAGTTATGACTTTTCATTTAATCCTTTGCATTTAAATTGATTATTTATGGCATCCTCAACATTTTAAGTTTCATACTTGGAATGTAACTGGATTTGCAAACTTAAAAACCTTTGGCACCCTAGTAAACTTGCTTTTATCCAAACTCATCTATATTATTTAATGAATTATATGCTTTTATTTAAAGTAGTTTGCATTTCTGAACTTTGCTTTGTGTAGTCATATTTGCTGACATGTTTTTAACATGTACCCCACAGGCAGTGAGCTGTTGAACAGTTCAAAGCCTGGACCTCAGCTCATTCCTCATGAGAATTAATAATTTGATTAGGTGAAATGTTCTAAAAAGGGATTGTTTAGAAAGGTTTCCATAACGGTCAAAGTCATCTATCTTTTCCATGAAAATTTTGACTACTATGAGTCGTTAAAATCTGTGTTTCCTGCTGCACCATATTTTTCCTGAACTTCTAGTTGTTTTCTGTGTATCATTATTTTGTATTTCACTTATCAGAATACTAGACACAGAAGAATAATATACATTTATTCCTTCATATTTGAGGGTTCTCCCTTTATTAATTCAACTATAGATCAAAAATATTAGAAAAACGTGCATCTCTGCAGAACATATATAGACCTTTTATTCACTACCATTATTCCCCAAAGAGCATAACAACTATTTACATTATATTAGGTATTACATATATTGTAGAAGTGATTCAAATTATATGGGAGATGTACACAGATAACATGATATAGGGGACTTGAGCATCTGCAGATTTTGGTATCTTTGTAGGGGTAAGGTCTTAGAAACAAGCCTGTGGTTGTTGAGAAATGACTTTGTTTTGTACTAATTGTGCTTTTGTTCCTTGTTATGTCTTCAAATTGCATGGTATTAGTAGGGTAAAATAAGCTTCTGAGGAAGATATGAGGTTAATCAAATCTGAGGGAAATTAATTGCATTATGAATTAAAAAATACTAGGAAGGCAATTCTAATTTCCTTCTGGAATGAGAATTTTGGATGAAATTCAAATTTCTGGATGAACCATTCCACTGCATGGAAAAAATGTGCTTTGACATTAGCTTAGCTTAACCAAAATGTTGCTGAAATATAGAATATTAGTTACCTTTAGTTTGTATTCAGCAACCAGATGGTACAGCATTGTTCCCAAATTATGTGAATAATAGTGCCTTTATGAAAGTATTGGAATCCAGACTGTCTTTTGAACAGCAAAAGCAAAATAATTTTATGTTCATTGTTGTTTTACTGCTGCAGTATTCCTCCCATGTATATACTAACCAGGCCCAACCTTCTTTAGCTTCTGAGTCTAGATGAGAGGTGGAACATTTAGGGTGGTATTGCCATAGACCTTCTGAGATTTTTATTTATTTTTACTTATTTTTTGGGGAGGGGGTGTACTGGAGGGTGAACCTAGGGCCTTGCATTGCATGCTTTGCAAGTACTGGACCACTGAACTGTAAGCCCAGCTCTTTTTTTTTTTTTTTTTTTTTTTTTTTTTTTTTTTTTTTTTTTTTTTTTTTTTTTTTTTTTTTTTTTTTTTTTTTTTTTTTTTACTTTTTGAGACAGGTTCCTGCTAAATTATGCAGACTGCCTCTGGTCTTGAACTTGTGAACCCCTTGCCTCCACCTCCCTCGTCAGTGGTATTACAGTTGTGCACCACTGTGCCTGGCTCTTCTGAGAAATTTCTAAAGGCTATTTCTGATTTATCTGGTTATAAATTCCATATCTAAAAACTCACTAGCAACAATTAAATGAGATCAGAGATTTTTTTCTCTGTCTTTTCCACATTTGTCTCTGGAGATTTCCTTTTCATACTATAAAAACTTCCAGTATTGTATTGTCCTCCTCTTCCCCAAATTTTTTGGTTCTAGAAGTCCTATTGCTAAGTCTAATTTTTTTTTTGCCCCTTCTGTCCAAGACAGAACAGACTGCAAAAAAGGAATAAGGGAAAAAAGCTATGACAGTCCATTCTGCTTATCTGTAACTCTCAGCACAACCCTGGCATTGCACTGATGTCCTTGTTCATTCCTAGAACATCATACTACCACATATCTTCTGTCTAACCTACAAACTACACTCAAATTTAGGGGCCAGATATTCATTTTTAATGAAGAAAGAAGACTTACCAGACTATGAATCTAAGTTTTCCCAGAAATACAAATGACCATATTCTGGATGTTTGTATTCCTCCAACATCCAATTGCAAATATTGGTATGCCTTAGAACCATATCTGGGAATAGGAAATCCATTTGGTAAGGATTATTAATAAAAAAACATAAAGAATGGTTATGAGGTGAAAATGAGCAAAGTTTCTTTATATTTTATTAAAAAGAATGCCAGCTTTCTTCAATAAAGTAAAATGGAGCAAAAAAAAAAAAAGAAAGAAAGAAAAAAACATTAACATTTTAGGCATCAGTGAGCTAATTAGGTTTATATTGGCCATTTGGAATCAGATAATTGTATGGTCTACTATGCCAGGAATGACAACTAAAAAAAAATGAGGTTGCATTCATCATTAAAAAAGACATCTCAAGATCTGTCCTGAAATACAATGGTGTCAGTGATAGAATAATATCCATATGTCTACAAGGAAGGCTAGTTAATATCACTATTATTCAGATTTACATACTCTCTAATAAAGCACAAATGAAGAAAGGGAAGATTTTTACCAGCTTCTGCAGTCTGAAATTGATCAAACATGCAATCAGGATGTACTGATAATTACTGGTGAAAATGTGGGCAACTGTACACATGAAATCCACTAGATGGAACATAAAGGGACCAAATTGACTACATTTGTGGAAAGAAGTGATGAAAAACCTTAATATCAAAATTCAAAACAAGACCAGGTGCTCATTGGGGATCAGACCATCAACTGTTCACATGCAGGTTCAAACTGGAACTGAAGAAATTAGAACAAGCATACAAGAGCCAAGATATAACCTTGAGTATATCCCACCTGAGATCAGAGACCATCTCAAGAACAGAGTTGATGCATTAGACACTAATTGAAGACAAGACAAGTTGTGGCATGACATCAAAGACATTATTCATGAGGAAAGCAAAAAGTTATTAAAGAGTCAGTATATAAAAAAGGCTGAATTACATGTCAAAAGACACTTTGAAACTTGCCTATGAATACAGAGGAGCTAAAGTAAAAGGAAGACATGAGGAAGTTAAAGAACAAAACAGAAAATTTCAAAGGGCATCTTGAGAAGACTAAGTCAAATATTTGAATGACATGTCCAAAGATCTGGAGATAGAAAACCAAAAGGGAAAAACATGCTCTGTTTTTTTAAAGCTAAAAAATTGAAAAACTTCAAGTCTCAAGTGGCAATAGTGAAGGATTCTGCAGGGAAAACATTAAATGACACAGGAAACATCAAAAGAAGATGGAAGAAATATATAGTGTCATTATACCAAAAAGAATTGGTGGATGACCAACCATTTCAAAGGGTTGTATATCATCAGGAACCAATGTTACTGAAGGAAGAAGTGGAAGGTGCCTTGAAAGAATTGGCAAAACACAAGGCTCTAGGCCTTGATGCAATACCAAGTGAGATGTTTCAACAGACAGATGCAGCACTGGAAATTCTCATGTGTTTATGACATATTTGAAAAACAGCTACCTGGCTAACTGACTGGAAGAGATCCATATTTGTGCCTATTCCCAAAAAAAGAAATCCAACTGCAGAAATTATTGGAGAACATCATTAATATTGCACACAAGTAAAATTTTGCTAAAGATCATCCAAAAGCAACTGCAGCAGTATATTATCAGGGAACTGCCAGAAAATTGAGCCCTATTCAGAAGAGAGTGTGGAACCAGGGACATCATTGCTGATGGCAGATGGATATTAGCCAAAATCAGAAAATACTAGAAAGATGTCTATATTTTATTGACTATGGAAATGCATTTGATTGTGTGGATCACAACAAATTATGGATACCATTGCAAAAAATGGAAATACTAGAGCACTTAATTATACTTATGAGGAATCTATGCATGGACCAAGAGGCAGTCCTTCAAACAAAACAAAGAACTGCCTGCTTTAAAATCAAGAATGGTGTACATTAGGGCTATATGCTTCCACTGTACCTTTTCAATCTCTGTGCTGATCAAATAATCTGAGAAGATGAACTTTATGAAGAAGAATACAGCATCTCAATTGGAGGAAGACTCATTAACAACCTGTATTATGCAGATGACACAAATCTGCTTGTTGAAATTGAAGAGGCTTTGAAACATTTGCTGATGAAGATCAAAAACCACAGGCGTCTGTATGAACTGTGCCTCAACATCACCAAAACAAAAATCCTTACACTGGGTCAGGATGCAGCTTCATGGTAAATGGGGAAAAGACTGAGGTTGTCTGAGGTTTTACTTTAATTGCTTATACAATCAACACTCATGGATGCAGTAGCCAAGAAATCAAATGACGCATTGCATAGGGAAAATCTGTTGCAAAAGACCTCTTTAAAGTGTTGAAAAGTAAAGATGTTACATTGAAGATGAGAGTGTGCCTGACTCATCCCATGGTATTATCAGTCACATCATATGGTTGTGAAAGTTGGACATTGAATAAGGGAGACAATAAGGAAGAATTGATGCTTTAAATTATGGTGCTGTAGATGAATATTGAATATACCAGGTACTGCCAAAAGAACCAACACATCTATCCTTAGAAGAAGTGCAACCAGAGTGCTTCTTGGAAGCAAGGATGGCTAGACCACATCTTACCTATTTTGGACATGTTCTCAAGAGGGACCAATCCTTGAAGAAGGATATCATGTTTGGGAGAGTGGCAGGTCAATGAAAAAAAGGAAAACCCTCCACCAAATGGATTGACACAGTGTCTGCAACAATGGGCTTAAAGATAAAAAAGATTGTGTGCCTGGCACATAATTGGGCAATGTTTCTTTTTGTTGTATGTAGTGTTGCTCTGAGTCAGACACAAGTAGATGGCACCTAACAATAACAACATTAAGTTTTATATATCTAATTTCAACTAAAGTGTTCCATTTACTATATTTTACTTAGAAATACTGCTTTTGATTGATTTTTCTGTGCTCCAATTTCAATCCCTTTTTTCCTTTGGAGAACTGAACAAGGAGAATAAATTTTATCCACTCATGTGCATTTTTGTGTGCCTTCACATTGAATCACTTCTTGGTAAATATATATTTTGTTGAATCTGCAATTTGGCATTGCAATATCATAATCAATATCATCCTAAAACTTCAAGATTTAAGTTATTGCTTCCCTAATGCTTTGGGGATACTCAGTGAAATATTTGGTTATGTGAATGTTGAAATTTTAATTACAAGCCAACTCATGTTAATTCTGTGTAGTTTTTTGGCATTCACATTATTATCAAGAAAAAATATTTTTATGCTCCTGGTTGACAGTAGGCAATGTAAAAATCTCATATTCAACTGTGCACTCTTAATTTAGAGTGAATATGTGAAAGTACCAGCTGGGATTTAGCTCAGTTGGTAGAGCGATGCTCTGCAGTCTCTGAGGTCCCATGTTTGATTCCCAGCACCACAAAAATGGGAGAAGGATGTGGCAATCCACTCACAAGGCAATAAGCCATGAAAACGTTATGAGGGTTGCTATGAGTTGGACACGACTAGATGGCACCTAACAACAACAATAACATGTGAATGTACATATAAATAAGGCTAACACATGTTTTTAGAGTTTGATTTAAGCATATAAGTCCTGGTAATTTTGTGATGAAGTCCTGGTAATTTTCTAGAAACGCAAACTGAATAATGCAATTGTTGTTGTTAGGTGCCATCAAGTCGGTATCCGACTCATAGCGACCCTCCCAGGGTTTTCAATGGCAGACTGTTTCGGGATTGCCTTGGGACTGGATTGCCAGGTCCTTCTCCCATTTTTGCGGTGCTGGGAATTGAACTCAGGGCCTCAGAGACTGCAGCGCAGCGCTCTACCAACTGAGCTAAATCCCAGCCCCAGAATAATGCAATAGTTGTAGAAAATAATCAGGTATATACATCTTTTCAGTGAAATGTGCCACGTTAACAAAAATAATCAAAATCAAAGAGTTACAAATTAGTGAAGATTAAAAATATTCTTGTCTCAACTATGATCCAAAGTATACACTTAAGATTTTTTAAATGTCTGAGGTAAAGGGTCAATTTATATGCATAGTGCACATCAAAAAAATAACTTGTTGAAACAGGTGAAAAAATATTATGGCTAGGTTAGAAAATATTTGTAAAATAATATTGTGAACTACTGTAGCAAGTTCATTAAGATTAGTGAATAAGAATACACCCTTGTTTGCATTAAATAAAAACGTGATATTTTATTGTTAGTGTATATTTACATAGTACATTTTTCACAATCATTAAAGATCTTTACTCTTATTTGATATTGGCACCAACATTGTGAGAAATGTAAGTCAGATATGTACTTTACAACATTACAATGACAGGTACAGAGGATTAGAAAAATATTTATTAGAAATCAAAATGTCTTTTAGTGATGTTCTTAGGTACCCTCGAGTTGTATCTGACTGATAGCAACCCTCATAAAGTTTTCAATGGCTGATGGTCTTCGGGATTGTTCTGGCAGTGGGCTGTCATAGCCTTCTCCTGTTTTTTTGTGGTGCTGAGGATTGAAACCAACTATTTAGAGAGTGCAGCATGACTCTACCAAATGAGCCTAGCCCCATCCATCTGTTAGTGAGTTAAGATTAAAACTTCAAGTTCCATTATTCCTCCTATATAGCTCAGTTGGTAAACTGTTGCTCTGCATTTTCTGAGAACGAGGCTAGATCCTTAGCAATGCAAAAATGAGAGGGCATGACAACCTACTCCTGAAGCAATCCCTAAACAATAAGCCATTGAAAACCCTATAAGCGTCCCTTTGAATAGGAACCAACTCGATGGCATCTAACAACAACAAGTGAAGTGTAGTCATTTCAAAAACTGGGAAATATTTGTAAGGTGTCATAATGAATATTGCAATTTATTTTCAGGGAATAGCACTAGGTTAACATCTAAAGGCAGAGTTGGAAAAAACACTCCTGTTTCCTACCTTTATAACTTTAGGCAAGTTACTTACCCTTACTATGTCTCAATCCTCTCATTTGTAAAATGGGGATGACATCAGTAAAATGGGGATAACATTTGTAACTATCACATATGTAAGTTCTCAACGTTAGAGATTCTGCAAGCCAAGAAATATCTAAAACTGAAGTAGCTTCATTAGTTTGGAAATAGTAAATATAGGCAAATATTTCCATTATACAGGAAAAAAGTACTTTGAGCTATTAAATAAGATTACTTTAAGCAAGAGTACAATATGCTTGGATGAAAAGAAAAAAAAGAATAAGACTAATCAGATTGACAGTGAGGTTGTTTGTAAATAGAACTAAAACACTGAGTGAAGAGTAGCAAATAGAAGTGAATCGCTGGGACGTGAGAATTTATGAATTGAAAATATAATAAACCCACATTTTCAACTTTTATATGAGTATACCATGTTATGTGAGCAATTTTTAATGTACAGTGGAAAGGTACACCAACCCCATTCTCCCAAAACACATATAAAAGCAAAGGAAAACAAAACTAAACAAGCTACTTTTAGGCAAGCCCTGTATGTATATATTTTTACTTTGAAATAGTAGTCCCTGTTTGCATTAAAATTGGTTATGTGTCTTTGCCACTATATTTAAATCTATTTATAAGAACCTTTTATTACATTGTATCACATCACAAACCAAGTTACTTGTTTGTTTGTATTTTCAATCTTTTTATGCATGTATTTGTAGATGTCATTACCTGTATTATATAGTAATTTTCTAAAAATTGGGAAAGGAGCACTTTACTAAGTCCCAATTTTAGCGTTAACTTTTTTTTTTTCACTCATATCAGGTGGCTTGGTTTGCATGGGGGTAATCAAAAGAAACAATTATGTCTATGAAGCAATGGTTGTTTTTTTGTTAAGTGCTTTCTAGTTGGTGTCCAACTCATAGCAACCCTACATACAACAGGCGAAACACTATTGTCAGTGCTTCTCTGCTATTCATAGGGTTTTCAATTTCAGATTGTTTTTTGGGAGTTGGTTGCTGGATTAAGATTTCTAAATTGCTTTAATTTTAATGAATATTTATTTTGCCTTCCTTCTATATTTTTAGTTTGAACATTTTGATTTTCTTTATGAATTGATAGTGAGGGTCATTAGTCTTTATCACTCTAGTGTTTAAGTATCATTAATAAAATGAGAAACAAATATGAGAACTGACACCAAAGTATTGAGCCCTAGCACTGTTTCCCACAATATGCCAGAAACACTGTCGTATAAATCACATATGTCTTTGTGTCATCCATATTTCCCAGCCATCAGGGAGGTGCTTGGCAAATATTTGTCATGTAAATGAACAGAAATTCAGTTTGAGTGGTATTATAAAATAACTATAGTTTTCAAAACCCTAAGCCAGCTATAAAATAGATTTTAGACATTACAAAGTCTATACTAGTTGTGAAAGATTTATTGCCCAAGTTCAGTAATGAATGGTCATCACTTTTAAATGTGTTCAGCCAAGTAGCAGAAGTTTTGAAAATTATTTGGTTTAACTGATGGTTGTAAAAATTCCCTAATATATTTGGTAATAGCTGATCTGAAAAATTATAAGACTGGATAGATTATAAAAAATAAAAAAAGAAAAGTTTGGAGCCACTGAGACTGTGAGGTTCCTAACAAAGGAATTAATGGTCCCATATGTAACATATAATCAATAACACCTTTCTTGATTTCACATAGTAATCATTAGTGCAACTACCTACATAAGCTGCAAAAAAGCAGATCTCTATGAGAGGCCATGATGTATTAGAGCTTGAGTCTTCCAAAGCAGGAAACATCCCACTGAGTGTAGAGGTCATGAATGTATTGGAGTATTGTCATGTACATCGTTATTATTATTCTACTAGTCAAAAGGATTATCCGCTCCCTACAGTCCAGTGTTATTCACAGCTACAGAGTAGGCTGAAGATTTTATAGGTCATGTGTCATCTTTAGCTATAGAGTCAAACCTGCTTTCTCCCAACCAGGAAAGAGAACAAATCACAGGGACTACTGTTGAACCTTTGAATATATGAGAGTTTCATTAGCTAAAAGGGATGCCCAGGCTAGTCACAAACACTTTATTATTGCAATAGCTCAGGAATAAGATTAATATTTTTAAAAGCACATCAGATAGGCATGTTCGCATGTGCCTATAATCCCAGCGACATGGGAAGCAGGAGGACCGTGAGTTTGAAGCCAGAGACTGCCTGTGCAATTGACTGAGACTCTGTCTCAAAACTCAAAATAAAAATAGAAGGTTTGAGGGTACAGCTCAGTGACAGAGCACTTGCCTAAAATGTGTGAAGCCCTGGGCTCAACCCGCTATTGTTGTTGTTGTTAAGTGCCACTGAGTCTAGCCCAACTCATAGTGACCCTATGTCACAATCATTTTTATGTTTAAACCCATTGTTGCAGTCACTGTCAATCCAAGTAGTTGAAGGTCTTCCTCTTTTTTGCTGACCCATCACTCTCCCAAACACAGTGTCCTTCCAAGCCTCTAGTACTGAAAAAAAAAAAAATAGAAAAAGGCAGAAAAGATAACACATTCCTGCACACTTTTTCTCTCCATGGCTGGCCACTGGCAGAAGTCTTTCCTTAATCAG
The DNA here is from genome assembly GCA_007922755.1 of Pedetes capensis. Lineage (NCBI taxonomy): Eukaryota > Metazoa > Chordata > Mammalia > Rodentia > Pedetidae > Pedetes > Pedetes capensis. The sequence goes on along the minus strand of VMDO01020153.1, from coordinate 7,898 downwards.
TTGTGTGCTGATTGGACTGTCTGAGTCCATTGTTATCAAAGAGTAATTTATATGATAAAGTTTTTTGCCAAATGTAGTTAATTTTGTTTCCAGGTTAATCCATGAGTCTAAATTGTCAAATTTATAAATTTGCTTTTATAGTGTTGTTGTTAGGTGCCGTCAAGTCATGTCCGACTCATAGTAACCCTCACAGGGTTTTCAGTGGCAGATTGTTTCGGGATTGCCTTGGGAGTAGGTTGCCACATCCTTCTCCCATTTTTGTGTGGCTGGGAATTGAACTCGGGACCTCAGAGACTGCAGAGTGGTGCTTTACCAACTAAGCTAAGTCCCAGCCCTTTTATAGTAGAGTAATTAGAATTACAGCCTGCAGCTGTAGCCCTGTGGCATCTGATGCCGTCAGATCTCGGAAGCTAAGCAGGGTCGGGCCTGATTAGTACCTGGATGGGAGACCACCTGGGAACACCAGGTGCTGTAGGCTTGGGAGAAGGACCTGGCAACCCTCTCCCAAAAATCAATCTGCCATTGAAAACCCTATGAACAGCAAAGAAGCACTGACAATAGTGTTTCCCCTGTTATATGTAGGGTCACTATGAGTCAGATACTGACTCGATGGCACCTAACAACAACAATTAGAATTACAGACTTTGGTGCCAGATCCCTATCTTGAATTTGAATCCTCAAAGCACTGCTATGTGACCTTAGACAAACTGCTGACCCTCCCCTGTCCCTCAGTTTCTTCATCTATAAAATGAGATTATTACTGTTGACATTATAGAATTGTGACAATTAAATAACTTAATATATACCAGAGGTTAGAACAGTACCTGTTGTTGTTAGGTACTGTTGAGTGTCCGACTCATGACAATCCTCATAGAGTTTTCAATGTCTGTCTGTTTCAGGATTGCCTCAGGAGGGAGTTGCGTTGTCCTTCTTCCATTTTTGTGGTTCTGGGAATTGAACTTGGGACCTCAGAGACTGCAGAGCAGTACTCCACCAACTGAGCAAAAATCCCATCCCCAGAACAGTACCTAGATTCCTTTAAAAGGTTTATATTTGATAGTCTTCAATGTTGTGTGTGTGTGTGTGTGTGTGTGTGTGTTTTCAGCACTAAGGGGTTGAACCTAGGTAAGTGCTCTAATATTAAGCTGAACTCCAAACCCTTTATTTATTTATTTATTTATTTATTAAATATTGAGACAGGGTTTCCCTAAATTGTGCAGGCTGCTTCTAGCCTTGAACTTGCCATCCTCCTGCCTCAGTTTCCTAAATCACTGGGATTACAAGTCTGTGCCTTGGTACCCAACTGCTGTGTATTTTTAGTATGATTTCTTTTTAGAACTTAAACACTAAAAAATAACATAAAGGTACCCTTAGTTTAAATATGATAGCTACTAGCATTATCTAAGGTTAATGATCGTGATGACTATTTAATTTTATCACTTTAACATTATTTCTCAAAAAATCATATTGAAATTACTTATAATTTAATATGAAATAAATGAACAGAGTATGAATTACTGCTTTGCAAATTATCCAAATTAAAATAAATAAAAATCCTAACTACGTGGTATAAAAAATGTTTGCAGTAGTTTTGAGGGTTGTATACACATGGTTAAAACACATCAATGTAAGGATTTATTTTAGAGTTAACATCCTATATAGCTATAACACAGACAGTAGTTGGTATCAGTTACTTTGAAAACATATTTTTGTGTTTAGAATATTTTCCTATATTATTTCTCTATTATTTGAAATGTAAATAATTTTATTAACCTAAATTCAAATCTCTCCCACATGTCTGTCAGCTTGTTATGCTGTGAGGACTTGCTTGTTGTGATGCTAAAACTATGCCATCTGTATTTCATAGACCAGCAGGACCACCCATGGTGGACAGGTTTCAGCTGAGTTTCCAGACAAAGACAGACCAGGGAGAAGGATGCAGTAGCTCACTCTCAAAACAATTAGCCTTTGGAAACCCTATGAATAGCAGAAAAGCACTGTCAAATATAGTGTGGAAAATGAGTGCCCCAGGTTGGGGGGCATTCAAGAAATGACTGGAGAAGAGTTGGTAGCCTCTTCAAAGTAGAGTGGACCTTAATGACAGCAACTGAGTAAAGCCCCTGGGACCTCTAGTTGCTGATGTGGTGTGACTCAAAATGAGAAAAATATAGTGGCTGCAACAAAGATCATGTGCATGGCACAGTAATGAATAGTGTTTCATTCTGTTGTACATAGGGTCGTTATGAGTCATACCCAACTTCATAGCAACTAACAACAACAACAACAACAACAACAACAACAACAAATTTTAATCTCTTTGCTGCTTAGAATTATTTAATGAGGAATTACAAACATTGTCAAAATACATTCATTTCAAAATACCCTATCATTCAATACTGAGTCATTAAATGCAAATCATTTTGTAAGAGAACGATAAAAATTTAGTGTGGATTGTGAATAATCACTTAGAAAATTTCACTTGCTACAAATGAGTATTTAAACATTAGAGCATTCTTTGATAGAAGGTGAATATAATCCTTTATGTTACGTGGTGTCACAGATTTATTTGTACATTTTTAGTAATTACATTTTTACCTCAAAAGGCCACAGATTTACTTGTATGTCTTTAGTAATTACTTTTTTACCTCAAAAGAATCAATAGCCAAAGTGCAATAATTTCTTTATTTAAAAAAATGTTCATAATGTAGGATTAGTCACTATTGCTACCAAAATATAAACACTGTCAATTATAAGTATCAAAGAGTTCTAGAAACCAAGTGAATTTCTTTGGTATGTGTTTCATGTAATGATACGCTTTGAGGTTACTATATAAATAAAGTGATAAATGAGTTTGACATAACTTTCACAAGCTAGTTTCTACTCAAAAAATCTTATGTCACCATAAATCATATTGGAGGATAATTCATATCACTTGTTTATTGGCATTCTTTTAAAAGAGGTGTTATGAAAGACACAGTCAATTTGATTTATAGTCTAATGGAAAATAAGATGTTAAAAATTCTCCAAAGTATGGCTTGGGAAAGTATGGAACTTCTTTGTTTCTTTAACTTAAGAAAACTGTTTTTCTTCCCCCATGTAGACAGCTATATCTTTTCATGCTGTGGTTTAAATATGGTTTGCCCCGCTGAGTTCATATGGTAGTATTAGGAAGATAGACACTTCATCTAACCATGGTGTTTAGAGATAAGACTTTTGGGAAGTTATTAGAGTGAAGCACCTGTAATTGAATTCTGGAGGCTTTATAAGAAGAGAGAGAGAGACAGAGAGAGAGAGAGAGAGAGACAGGGAGAGAGAGAGAGAGAGAGAGAGAGAGAGAGAGAGAGAGAGAGACTACACATAGACATGTACTCTTTTTCTCTTTCCATGTGGTTCTGTGTGCTGTCTTGGTACTATGCCAGCAAGAAGATTATAATCAGTTGAAGTGCCTAGACCTTGTGCCTCTACAACTGTGAGCCCAGATAAACCTGTTTTCTTTAGAAAGTAACCTACTTTAGGTATTTTGTGATAGTAAGGAAAAACAGACTAACATACCCTATCCCTCTATAGTCTAGGTGCTGTTGAACTTATCTATATGTATACATGTATGTTCCAACTCTGTCACTTCCTAAATATCTCTACTGCTAAAACTCTAGTCCAAGAAGTCATTATCTTTCTCATAGACTGCTATAGTAGACTATTAGGAGTTGGTGGAACTGTGGGGGGAGGGGCTTAGGTGTAGGAAGTAAGTCACTGTGCGGGTATATCCTTGAAGGAGATATCTTACACTGGCCCTTGCCAGTATTGCTCTTCTTCATGTTCACCACGGTGTGAGATGCTCTCTCTGCTTTTTGTTCTCCATGAGGTGAATCACCTACTCTACATACTTGGCCACCATGATGTTCTGCCCAAGTCCATGGGGCCAAGCCACCATGGACTGAATCCTCTGCAACTGTGAGCAAAATAAACCTTTCCTTCCTCTTTTTTTTTTATGTCAACTATTTTGTCACCATGAGAAAGCAAACTAATGCATGATACTATTTGGATTACCTGTTCATGCCTGTGCTGTTGCCTCAGTTGTTTATTGCTATATCCTTAGTGGGGCTGGAATTTAGCTCAGTTGGTAGAGTTCTGCTCCACATTCTCTGAGGACTAAGGTTTGATCCCTAGCACTGCAAAAGTGGGAGAAGGATATGGCAATCCACTTCCAAAGCAATCCCAAAACAATCAGTCTTTGAAAACCCTACAAGGGTCACTATAAGTCAGACCCGACTCAGGGACACCTAACAGCAATTATATCTTTAGTATCTTCAGATATGTCTGGCACTGGTTGGCATACAATAAACATTTGTTGGATGAATATTGAACTATTTTTGACTCTGACTCCAATATCATATACCATTCCTGCCTATAGTTCCACATTTCTTCTCTAGTCTTAAGACTCCAGAAAAAAAGAAATCTTATTCTATCTCTTCTTATTTATCTCCTCTTTGGTTATTGTCTTTATGCTAGCCATTCTAACTATGACTATATCATAAATAAGTTCTAGTGATAAATAAAAATAGCTTCAATTGTCTTTGATGACAATTTGCTCTTTCCTGAACCATCTAAAATGTAAAAAGGAAATTAAGATATTTACCACGGTTTTAATTCTTTTTTCTTGGATTGAATCTTCTGAATCTTATGTAATCACAACTGCAAAATATGTCTCCCATTAACAGTAACATCTAATGCTGGGCATGGTGGTGCATGCTAGTAACTAGAGGCAGAGGCAGGAGGATCAGGAGTTTGAGGCCAGAAGCAGCCTGCATCAGAAGCAAGACTCTTTGACTCAAAAAATAAAAAAGTGGGCTGAGGGTGCAGCCCAGTGGTAGAGCACTTGCACAGTATGTGTTCAACTCCCAAATACCACAAAACAAAACAAAACAAACAGACAACAACAAAAAATGTGTAAATTCTGAAAAGGGTATTAATGTTAAACCATCTTTCTGCATTTACACAGATGATGACAGACATATAATGTGCTTTGTTTTTCTTTCAGAGCTCTAACTAATGGCATGGATTCCGAAGAGAAGGAGATTGTGGTTTGGGTTTGCCAAGAAGAGAAGATTGTCTGTGGGTTAACTAAACGCACCACCTCGGCTGATGTCATCCAGGCTTTGCTAGAGGAACACGAGGCTACATTTGGAGAGAAACGATTTCTGTTTGGAAAGCCCAGTGATTACTGCATCATAGAGAAGTGGAGAGGCTCGGAACGGGTTCTTCCTCCACTCACTAGAATCCTGAAGCTTTGGAAAACATGGGGAGATGAGCAGGCTAATATGCAATTTGTTTTGGTTAAAGCAGATGCTTTTCTTCCAGTTCCCTTGTGGCGGACAGCAGAAGCCAAATTAGTGCAAAATGCAGAAAAACCGTGGGAACTTAGCCCAGCAAATTACATGAAGACATTACCACCAGACAAACAAAAAAGAATAGTCAGAAAAACCTTCCGGAAGCTGGCTAAAATTAAGCAGGACACAGTTTCAGTTGATCGAGATAATATGGAAACATTAGTTCATTTGATTATTTCCCAAGACCATACTATTCATCAGCAAGTCCAGAGAATGAAAGAGTTGGATCTGGAAATTGAAAAGTGTGAAGCTAAATTCCACCTCGATCGGATAGAAAATGATGGAGAAAACTATGTTCAGGATGCATACTTAATGCCCAGTGTCAGTGAAGTTGAGCAAAAGCTAGATTTGCAATCTGAAGAAAACCAGATCTTGGACGACCTAAGTGAAAGTGATGGAATGGTACAGCTGGAAGAACGGCTAAAATATTACAGAATGCTCATTGATAAGCTCTCTGCTGAAATAGAAAAAGAGGTAAAAAGTGTTTGCGTTGAAATAAGTGAAGATACAGAAGGGGCAGCCGCAAGTGAACTGGAAAGTTCTAATTTAGAAAGTGTTAAGTGTGATTTGGAAAGAAGTATGAAAGCTGGTTTGAAGATCCACTCTCATTTGAGTGGCATCCAGAAAGAGATTAAATACAATGACTCATTGCTGCAGATGAAAGCCAAAGAATATGAACTCCTAGCCAAGGAGCTCAATTCACTTCACATTAGCAACAAAGATGGATGCCAGGTGAAGGAAAACAGAGGGAAGGAACCTGAGGTTCCCAGTAGCACTGAGGAGGTTCCTCCCTTTACTCAGAGGGTATTTAACTTGTATACAAATGACACAGACTCAGACACTGGCATCAGCTCTAACCACAGTCAGGACTCAGAAACAACTGTAGGAGATGTGGTGCTATTGGCCACGTAATTCAAATGGCTTCTCTTTTTGACCTGCTTCAAAGCAGTTTCATAAGAAACTTTATTTCAAATACAACTTTGTCAAAAAATGTAAACCGTGTTAAAAGTATTCAGTAGTTAATAAAAACTAGTGAAATTTGTTGTTTGTTTTCAGTATAAGATTTACATTGTGACTTTGATTATTAGAGGCTCAAGCAAAGAACTATTTATCAGGAATGCAGAAGAACTAGCTTATGTAACACAGGAATAATTTAGTGGGAATTATTTGATAATATCCCATAGCTTCTGAGAGAAGTAACTTAATTAAATTTTAAAACAATTCTCAACATTACACAGTCAAAATATTGAAACTACACACATGAAGAAGTAAAATTAAAATGGGCTATGATGTCTATCAACATTGTATCATTAGAAATTTTAAATCTATAAAGTATATGACAGCATCTGTGTTGTAACTGCATTAATTCAAATCTTGGTTCTTTTCATACTTAGAGTGTACACTATATCATGTTTGTTGCTCTCTGATCCCTTCTACCTGTTTAAGCCTAAGGGACAGGCAGCTGTGGGGACATCTGTAAGTCTTGGCAGTGGATCAGAGTCAGTATAGAAGAGGTATGGCTCAGTGCTGCATACAAGCAGCATTTTTTTTTCTAAAGAAGTGTAAAATCAGTAAGAGTCATCCATAGGCTTTTGATGTCTGGTATTCAAGAACTGACCAAACAAATGTTGTAGGCAGTTTCATTCTTTGAGCAAGGTATGGTATAAATTACAGAATAAATAAAGATTCACAGTTTTGTTTATGCCCTATCTATATAAATTGAGATGATGAAATTTGTAGCTCTTCATGTTAGCAAAATAGTGTTCGATATGCCTTAATTATTAGCATTTTGCCTCTGAATGCACAGAGTGGAACTCACATGGATAAAATTCTGGTGTATAGTAACCCAAGTTGTCTTCTTAGTATCACCTAAAGTGCTTAAAATGGTTGGTCCTTTAAAAAGTGCTAGTGCTATCCCAAACTTACTGGCAAACAATCCAAGAAATTGAATGAACTATTTAGTTTCTTTCTTGACTGTCACTCATTATAGTGATTATGATTTTATTGATTCTCCTTTGCTTTAATTAGGATTTTTTAATTAATTAATTATTTTATTTTTTTGAGACAAGGTTTTCCTAAATTGCCTCAGCTGCCCTGGAAGAACTTGCAATTTCCTTCTTCAGCCTCCTGAGTGCTGAGATTAGAGGCATGCACCACAATACCTAGCCTAACTAGGAATTTATTTTCTTCCTCCTGCCCTTCTTTCTTTCTTCTTGTCAGCCTGCCTGTATGCCGACCTTCCTCTCTTTTCCATCTTCCATTGCTTCCTTCTCTCCTCCCTCCTTTTCTCCCTTCCTGCTTCCCTTCCTGTGAACCCTTAAGGGGCAGCCTTTGGCATATCGAACACTACATTAAAAAAAATTAATTTCTTCATTTTATTATGTTGTTTATTGAATGCTATTTTTATTTAGCTGACAAGGGATTAAGTTCAGAAGATAGTACAGATGATAAACCAATTGTAATGTTGCTTTCCTAGAGTAATTTCTTTGGATTATTCTTTTGTTTAGTGAG
>VMDO01020152.1:0-38126 GCA_007922755.1 Pedetes capensis | reverse complement strand
TTGGGGTCAGGGGTCCTCATGGCTGCCATGGGACTAGTGCTTGGGATTTCCAACTCTAAGTGCAGCAAAGGGACAGGTAAAGAGGGTGGGCCACCCCCTCACTGTCCACCTTACCTGGGTGCCCTCCAGAGATAGGGTCCTTAGTGAGTGGCACCAGGGCTGGAGTAGGAGGGCCGTGTGGACCCTGGCCACCCTCTTCTTATGCTTCAGGGGACTGATCCTGCGGCCAGTGCATCAGGGCCACCCCTACCTGAGGTGGGATCCCTGTTCCTTCCTGGATGATGATCTTCCTGCCATGTGGCTTTGCTGCCTTCCCCTGCGACAAACTGCCTGCCCTGGGGAAGTGAGTGAGGATAAAATTCCCCAAACTCATCTCCTGTTCCTACCTGACCCAAGGGGACACTTTGTGGCCTTTGAGGAGCCAGAGCTACTGGCGCTGGACACCTGCAATTTCCTGACGATGGTGAAGAGACAGTGAGACCCTCGGAGAGCGACCCTTGCCTGGGAGACAGCCTGGACCTTCCCAGTCTCGCCTTGAGAAGATGCTCCTGGGTTGAGGAATGAGTTCACTTCTGCCCCTGCCTATGCTGGGGGTCCCCCTCATTCTGCCCCAATATGCAATTCCCAGCTCCCGAGGTGAAGAAGGAAGCTCTGGTGATAAACAATTTTACTGCACAGAGCAGCTGACCTGTGACACCCGTGCCTGACACCGTCTGTGGGGACTCACCGAGGAGCAAGCAGGGGCTGTGGGTGGGGCAGGCTTGACCATGCGTCACTCTGGCCATGCCACCCAGGATCAGCTGGGCCACTGGGGCGGCAGCGCTGGGGCTAGGAATGAGAAGTTCAGAAGCCCAGTCCCAGCAGTCCTTGCCAATCCTTCAGCGACTCCTATAGACGCCATATCTGTGTCTCTGGGGCAGCCGGATCTGAGTCTCTGGGGCGATGAGGACACCCCAGTGTCTGGGGCTCACCGTGACCAGGGTCTCCCCTTGACACACTCCTCCTGCTCTTCCACCCTTGTGTCCAACACCAGAGGCCGGGGGCACAACGTTCCAACCTCCAATCTTTTTACAGGCCAATGGGGACATCAGCCTTGGAGCTGCAGCCAGGGTGATGCGGGGCTGGATGGGCTGAGCCAAGGTGGGCAAGTAAGGCAGGAGCTCAGGTGTCCCGAACCTCCTGCACTTCTGCTGGAACCAGGTAGGAAGGGCCGCTGTTCGCCATCAGCCTTGGCCTGAGCCCCAGGCTCTCTGCTTCCACTTTTTCCTGGCACCAGGACTGGTTGATGTGGGGAACACGCCTGGGGCTGGAGTCCTGCTCTCTTTACCTCTGACTTCTTCAGGATCCCCGGTGACACAGACCAGCAGTGCCTCCCTCCTCAGGCGTCTGGGAGACACAGGCCACACAGTTGCCAGGGTCTTGAGCCAGTGCTGCCCAGGGAGACCCCTGAAGATGCTGTGTACGGTGCCATAGGTCTGCTGCTACTGTGGGGAGAGGACCATCGTCTCCAAGGCCAGCCACGCAGGATCCGGGTCACGTAGCGGTGGGCACATGTGACAGTTAGTGCTGGTGGCTGGGGTCCTGAGCTCCCACACACTCCTTTCCCCACTGTTCCTCCTTCCAGCAGGAGGATGTGTGCCAGGAAGCGGTATCCCCTGAGCATGGCAGGACCCAAACATGCCAAGAGCAGAATTTCCAGCTGCCAGGGCACAGCACACAGCCCGACCTATGACAAGGGTCTCCTGGTCATATGGGAGGGAGCCCGGAGAAGGTTCCTTCTGTTCCCAGTGGAAGCAAACTTTCCTAGCCGTGGGTTTTGGGAGGATTTTCACACTCTGTGGGAGGCCAGGGTGTCCACGGGACCAGGGCTGTGTCCCTTAGGGTTCCTCCAGCCCCAAGCTCTACCTGCCCACCCTGGCAGCAGATCCTGTCCACCTCTCCCCACCTGCAACTGGGAATGGGGGATGAGGGGTGTCCATCTCTCCCGCTGTCTCTTGCTGGCTGGCAGGGCCACAGGCATCTGGATAATGAACCCCTCAAGGACCTTCTCTCTTGGGGCTTGTCCAAGGACAGGGCTGATAAGATTGCCTGACCGTGGGTCAGTGGTCACTGCCAGGAGCTGTTGAGGGTCAGCGCTGTTAGCCTGGTATTTGTCAGGACAACCAGTGGTCACCTGTGGATCTGGCACCCAGCCCCCCACAGTAGGGCCCTGGTGGCCAAGGAAGGAGAACCAGGATGGAATGGGGTCCCAATGATGTGCAGCTGGCCCCCCTATGAAGTAGGTATTCTTTCATTTGCAGATTGAACCACGCTGAGGGAAGAATAAGCACAAAGTTCTCAAGGACGAAGTGTGCCTGGCTTAGATGACTTTAGGTTCAGGTTCCCAGAGTGCGGGCCAGGCTGGGGGAAGGAGCCTGAGGGAAGACTGCAAGATTTCTGTTGTACCTGCCAATTCCAGGCAAGAAGATCTACCACAGAGAGTAACTGCTCAGCAGGACAGTGGGATGAGCCCCAACACCATTTGCAGCACCGCGGAATCTGAGTGACCCTGGCTGCCTCTGCGGAGCCTTGAGAGCCTGGCTTGGCTGGTGCAGATGTTCAGAGGGAGGTTGTCGGTGGAGCAGAGCCCCAGCCAGCCTGCGAGGGCGGCCAGCCACAGGCAGCCTGTGCAGGGCACCTTTAGAGAAAGCCAGTGAGGGGAGGAAGCGGGTGCCCCTGCATCATAGCGTGGTGCCCGCTTCTGGCCTCATGTCCAAGTCTGGCACAAGTGACCGCCTGGGAGCCCAGGTCACCATGAGCAGCGCGCCTCCCTGTAGGATGCCCGGGCACGGTCCTGCTCACATGGCATCTTTGCTTGTCCCAGACCTGTGCCAGGCGGAGGATGCCCAGACTCCAGGTCTCCGTGCTCCTGCAGAGGGACCCAAAAGCATGGAACCCAGCTCCCCTACACCAGCAGAACAAGGGATGCGAGGGTCAGCAGCGCTGAAGATAGCACTCAGGGCAGCCGCTTCCCCAGCTGGAGGAGCACCCAAGGGCCTCTAGGATCTCATGCCCCAGCCTGGCCTGGGAGAGGCCTGAGTTCTACCCTGAGCTGTCCATGTCTGTGCGGGAAGAGCCTACCTGGAGAGAAGGTTGTGCTGGCCTGTGTCCAGTCATGCTGTCAACAGATCGCCCCTCAGACCTCCTCCACACAGCTGGACAATCCTCATGTCTCCTCACAGCTCTATTATGGAATGGTTCAGTGGTTAAGATGCCCAAAATGATCTTCACGGAAAGAAGTATGAGGGTGGGAACATCTAGTTTGGGTGAGGGCCTGGGTGTCCCCACAGCCCACACAAGCTCCACTGAGGACACATTCAGTAAACACTCTGGCTAGGGCATGGGGACACATGTCAAGGGTCCAGAGTAGAGGCAAGAGGGCACAGTCCAGCCCAGATAGACTCCTGGGGACACCATAATGGGTTGTGGGAGATCCTTGGCCAAACCTGGTGGTGTGGCAGGCACCCTTGTGTTTGGTTAGGGGGAGGCTGCACGCAGAGGGTGCCAATCGGGAACCAACGTTCTGTCAAGGACCCACCCTGTCTCTCCTTTCCAAGGGCTCGGTAGCCCCAGAAAATGTCATGGGTCCCCTTCTGACCAATCCCACAGCTACAGAAGCATTTTCAAAGGCACCTCACTGGCCATCAAGGTTTCCTTACTCTCTCTTTGCTTCCTGTCTGCTATGGGATGAGTACCTTTCTTATATCACATGGTCCCTGCCATGGTGATCTGAGTCACCACAAACCATGCATGGACTGAAACCTCAAACTGTGAGCTGGAACAAACTTCTCCTTCGTTTAAATCAATGGCCTCAGCGGTTTTGTCACAGTGATGGAAAGCTGATTCCACACCTGATCTCATTGAGATTTTGACCCCCTGTAAGAGGAGCTGCTCCTGGGCTGAGTTAGAGGAAGCAACTGAGTTGGTTTGGCTTTCCAATGCCACACCTGGCCTCGGCAGGGCTGGAGTGGAGATTTAGTGCCTGTGAGATGGGGCCCCGGATGTATGGACCTGGCAGGTGGGATTCTGGTCTGATCTGCAGATGAAGAAAACCAGGGCCTGCTGAGCTGTCAACGAGGGATAGGATTTGGGCAGGGCGATGATTGTATAGGGACCACATTTGGTGTTTGTGGGCACCTTGCCAAGGCCTGGAGGTGAAGATGTCTGAGGTGCTGTAGCACACAATGGGTTTATGATGGCAGGATCTGGCCCATCATGTGAGATTCCTGGACGGCTCTCTCTTGCCATACCTCTACCTCTGACTCCCAGGACACCTGCCTTGTGGTTCGGCACCCACTGGATACTTGATTGGACGAAGGACCTGGGTCAGAAATGCCACAGGAACTGCTCCCTGACACTGCTCAAAAGAAGAGGAAACGTTACCATGAAAAGAGCGGACTCTTTGCATCTCAGGGTCAAGGAACTAATCCGCATGCACAAGGGGCCCCCATGCTCCTTTGGGGACCACACCCCTCCCCTCTCTGACTCCCAACACACTGTGAATTCACAGGAGCTCAGAATGCTGTTGTCCACATATCAGTCGAATGGGGACAGACAAGAGCACTAACATTCCCTTAGGCTTTCTGAACATGGGAACCTGGCAACTTCAGTATCTGAGGCTCACACATATGATCTACATTTCTGCCTGAAGGCAGCTCACAGCACTTCTAATAAGGTGGTGCTTCTGGGGTGACCTGGTTGAAGTCAGGTTTCCCTTAGGCTGTTGGATGAACCCCAGTGCCACAATGGCACCCATTGCTGAAATGAAGCTGCCCAGCCTGGCTCTGTGCGAGGAAGACGCACAGCAGCGGGAGAAAACAGCAGGATGGCTGTGAGCCTCTTGAAATTTTTTATGAGGTTTGTGAGAATCAGGACTCTCTCTGGTACCCCAGAAACTTGGGAGAACAGGGGTGGGGAAGTGGCCCAGGACAGAGTGTCTGAGGAGGGTGTCCCAGGTGGGGTGGAGGGACTTCCTGTGTCCAGGATCATCTGGCGTCCGAGAGCACACACCTTCTGCAGAGGGCAATGTGGAAGGCATCAGAATGCCCAGCTTACCTTGGTTTGAATCTCTGGGCTGGCACTGGAGCAACTTTGGTGGTGACTGTCCGCCGTGTCTTTGGGGCCCGAACAACTTTGGTTATGGCTTTTGGTGGTGTGTTAAGGTGCAGAGGTCCTTTATGTGTGACTCTCGGGGGTGTCTGTGGGGCGGGCAGGCAGCAGCAGCAGAGACTCTGGAGGCAGGAGGCGATTGCCCTGGTCACCCGATGCCAGGCACGGTTCCTCTCAGGTGTCTGCTGAGGGGGCTTCTGGGGGGAGGTCTGGGTCTGTGCCTCTTTAGTCAAGGGGCATTTGGGGTACACGGGGCAGAGGTAAATGTCGGGCAAGGAGGCTGTCCTGGTGGTTCTCTGCCGGGACCGCTCCTGCCCAGGCAGCTGATAAGAGGGCAGGAGGGCAAAGGGGCTGAGGGCCAGGTCGCTGGCACTCCGCTTTGCTGGGGGATGGGAGGTGGCAGCATCTACGGGGGATGAACAAGGAGCAGGCCCTGGACGCGTGGGCCTAAGCGAGGTGGTGTGGCCGTCCCAGTGGTGAGCCTGGTGCTCCAGCATGAGGTACGTGGCCATCACGTGGTTGAAAGTTCTTTTGTGTAGTGATGTTCTCACCTCCTGTCTGTTGAAACCCATGTCGCTCATGGCGCACATGATGGCGGGGTCCGGGAGGCTCAGGAGAGTCTCCCTGGAAGCACTGGGAGAATGGTCTTGCCCTTGGCTCAGCCATGGATGGTACAGGATGTCCTCTGGCGTGGGCCTTTCACAAGGGTCAATAGTCAGTAACTCATTTATGATGTTTTCGACTTCATGGGAAAAGTGGGCTGGAAGATTGAATTTTCGATTCACCACCAGCTCCCGCAGCTCCTCCACGGTGTCTGCTTGGAAAGGGAGGCGCATGGTGAGCAAGGTGTAGAGGAGGACCCCCAGACTCCAGCTATCCACCTTCACGCCATCGTACCTTGGGTAGAGGAAGACTTCGGGGGCCGAATAGGCGTAAGGGCGGTAGATATTGTCCAGGTGCTGCCCGACCCTGCATCTCGCGCCCAGCCCAAAGTCACTGATTTTGGCGTCGCCTTCCTTGCTCATCAAGATGTTTTCCAGCTTCAGGTCTCTATGTATATATCCCTGCTTGTGGCAGTAGCAGATGGCCTCCACGATCTGCCTGAATGTTCTTCGGGCCTCGTTCTCTGACAAGGGGCCGGTCACCTCAAGCCAGTCCAGCAGGTCACCCCCCTCTGCCAGCTCCATCACCATGTAGGTGTAGGTGTTCGTCTCGATGACCTGATAGACTTTGATCACATTGGGGTGCTCCAGGGTTTTCATCACACCCACCTCAAACTGACTGATGTTTCTCTTGTCATCTGTCCTGGGCAGGACTTTGATGGCCACTGGGGTCCCTGTGAGGTGGTGGTAGGCCAGGTACACCTGCCCATAGCCCCCCTTGCCGAGGAGCCCCTGCACGCTGTACTGTGCAGTGAGGACCTCCTCGTGGGCTACAAGGTCTGGCTGCACAGCCTCTTCCTGACCTCCCGGACTGCGCATTGGAGGCAGCACACTGACCATCTTAAATAAATACCCCCAACAAACAAGCAAGCAAGAAGCCAAGCCAACAAGTAAGCACCAGTGAAACTCTAAACCCAGACCAAAATATCAAAATCTACTAGCTCAATGAGTCCGACAGGTCACCAATAAACAGCTCCCTGTGCTTCGTGGACAGAAAATTCAGCCCAGGCCACCTCATTATATACCTGGATTTCTGAGGACATCACAGTGGCCACTGTGATGTCAGAGCAACCAATGGGAGAGTCACACCCTCAGTGGGTGTCTCATCTTTTCAGCTGAAGGGAGATTTCCACTCATTTAGTTTGTTTGTTTGCAGGTGTGTGTGTGTGTGTGTGTGTGTGAGATATTGGGCGATTGAACCCAGGGCCTTGCAGAAACTTTACAAGTGCTCTACTGGTGGGCTGCACCCCATCCCCTCTAAAAATTGTTTATGTCAAGACAGGGTTTGCTGGGTTATTCAGGCTGCCCGTGGCCTCAAACCTGTGATCCTCTTGCCCCTGCCTCTAGAATTGCTAAGATTATAGGCATGGGACACATTCTGAGGTGCTTTCCAGCTTTAAGAGAAAAAGGAGTCCAAAAGGTTTTGCTGGAGCAGGTTATGGAGATTGAGAGTAATTTTGGAGACATTAAAATCTGTAGCATGCTTCAATGTCCTTTAGGTTTGTGGCTTGAAATTCTGTACTACCTTCTAACACCTCGGATGTCTACATTAAGCATATTATCCATTCAATAAATTCTCACTGGGCTTACTGTGATGCTGAAATGTAACTGACATTATACGATAATGCTTTGCTTATAAAATATGATAAAGCACATTATCAACATCATAATGTCCCAGAAGTTCATCCTTAGCTTTCTCATCAAAAACCTGAGAGGCCAGAAGGAAACAGGTCAATAGATTCAGTGCTAAATGAAACAAACAAAAACCTGGTCAACCAATACTATTATATCCAGCAAAAGTGTCCTTCCAAAATGAGGGCCAAGAGAAGATCCTTCAAATACAGAGGTTGCACTGAAATTGTCCCATGCCTGAGGCCTTGGAGCGTTTGTGAAGTGAGTGGGTGCTCGCTGGCCTATGCCTCACAGGGACCTGGGCAGGGCGCTGACAGAGGAAGAGGTGGGGGTGGGGAGCCTGATGCTCCTCTCATGTGGTGATTAGAGGTGAAAACGTGGATTGTGCTGTGCTTCTCAGTCCTGGGCTGCCTGAGGCCATATCACCTGCCCATCCCCCCAACCCCCATGGTGGGTGCAGAATAAAAAGGTGGATTCGTGGTGGGGATGTGAGATTGCTGGGTAATATCAAGAGCAGCCCATGGGCGGTGGAGGACCTGGAGGGAGAACTTCAGACCTTCCCAGCTTGGATCAGGTGGCTCTGCTCTTTCCTTCATTGAGACTCTGTGTGACATTAGTTCCCAACTGTGAAGGAGTGGGCAAGAGGTGCTATATGCTCCTGAGAAACGGGGGTACATAGAGGGGGCTGGGGACACAGGCCAGGACAGGAGCCCATCCTCTCTCTCAGGCATCGACCAAGTTGTCCTGCACTGTTTCCACAAGAGGGAATAGGATGTGGTGAGGTCTTCTTCCTTAATTACTTTCTCTCTCTCAATTTTTTTTTTTCTTAGCGGTACTAGGGCTTGAACCCAGGGACTTGCACTTGCATTCTCTGCAAGTGCTGGACCAGTGAGCTGCACCCTCAGCCCATTTTTACTTTTTGAGACAAGGTCTCACTAAGTTACACAGACTGCCTCTGGTCTCGAACTAGCGATCCTCTTGCCTCCGCCTCCCAAGCTGCTGATATGATAGGCGTGCGCCAGCGCACCCAGCTCTTTCTTTCTTTTTCAGAGCCGGCATAGGTTCACAGCAAAGCTGTGCAGTGTGCACAGCACCTCTACCCCCGCCCCTTACCTCCCACAATCCACATCCCCACAGGGAGGCCCAGGTGTTACAAGGGATGAACCCACATGAACATGTCGTCTTCTCCTCAGGGCCACAGGTCACATGAGCAAAGCTTGGGCACTCGGGCCTTTGGGGGACATGGATCAAACCATAGCAGGGATCTTTGTTGGTGTAGATTCTGTGGCAGAAACCACAAGTCAGGCAAAGGTGTCTCAGAAGGTGGTCTTCCAAATGCCACGTCCAGAACAAGCGCCCCCTTGTTTGAAACCGTTCCTGATGGTTCCAGCTCTCTGCTTAGTTTTTTAACTTTCTTAACTCTTTGTTTTCTAGCCCAGTAGGACTAGAGTGGGACATCATGTGGCCCAGAGACACAGCGTCATTCACTAGATGTCCTTAGCAAAATCCCACCCTTCCATATTGAAATGGACAGATCACTTTCTCCTTGGCATCTGTGGAGGGGTGGGGTCACAGTTTGCAGTTGATCTTTTCGGCCCATAAATGTTTGGGGCCTTTCATCTGCAAGGATCTGGACTCAGGCGGGAGTGCTGGGCAGCTCCATCTGCCCTTCAGCTTTGCAAAGGGCCTCGGGAGAAGTCCTCTTCTGAAACTCTCTCTCCTATGGTGAGTTAGATGTGTGGCGCCCTGGAAGGGTGAGAAATGGGGGACAGACTGCATACAGGTCTAATCTTGCGGTATGATGCAGGTGGTACTGGGAGATACTATGCTGTGTGGGGGATCAGGGCTGGCATGCAGGGTACCACGTGCTTAACTAGAATGACAGACTCAGCGTCCTGGCTGTGTTCAGCAAATGGGCTTCCCTGTGTGCTCTGTTAGAAAGTGCCTGCAACAGATCTCAGGCCCACAGGAAGGCCTGCGCATGACATTTCCTTCTTCTTTTTTTGAGAGAGGGTGGCATTATGTAGCACGGTCTAGCCTGGAATGTGTTATGAATCCTAGGCTGGCCTGGAACTTGAAGAGATCCTCCTTTTTCAGCCTCCTGGTTACTGAGATTTTAGGTGTGTGCCATGATTGCTCAGTTTAGGACTGGAATTTACTAGATGGCTGGGGCTGTGGTTCACACCTCTCATCACAGCAACCAGGGACGCTGGGGCAAGAGGATCATGAGCTGGAGGCCAGAGACAGCCTATGTGACTTAGTGAGGACCTGTGTCAAAACAAAAGTTAAAAAGGAACTGCGGTGCAGGTCAGTGGTAGCTGGTGGCCTAGCAAGGGTCTTTGGGTTCCATCCCCAACATGGAAAATAAAAAATTAAGCTGAGTATGGTAGTGCTCGTTCATAATCCCAGCACTTGAGTGTCTGAGGCGGGGGGATGCACACAAGTTTGAGGGCAGCCTGGGCTACATTGTGAGTCCCTGTCCCAAAGAAGTTTTTTAATTAAGTAAGTAAGTAAAGGAATGATCGTATGGTTCCAGAATTTTAACTGTTAATTAACATGCCGGTCAGTAGCCTTTTGAAATATGCTGCCAGGGCTGGGGTGTGGCTTGGGGGCAAAGCAAGTAATTAGCATGTGTGAGGCCCTGAGTTCAATCAGCAACATTTAAAATAAAAAATAAAGTCAAATAAAGTAATACTGCCTCCCTAAACCCAGTACCTATGGACCTCATTATACACGCTGTGCTTCATCTAGTTCACTATGGCGGTGGATAGCCTGAGCGTGCATGCAGACACACGTTCATATATAATGCATATTCAGATACCCAAGGAAGAAGAGGAGCTTGTAGCGATAACAGAAAGAGTGGCTTTTGGGGCAGATGGTATCAGAGCACAGAAAGATAACGTGTGCTCTGATGGCTTTGCTTTTTTATTACACTAAGTGATCATTTTGTTCTTCCACTCGAACAGTATTCTCCAGCTTCCCAATTCTATGGAAAGGGTTATGTTCATTGATTTGGGGAGAACAGCCTTGTCCCCGTCAGACTCCCCCCTCCAAGGTGGGGCACTTTGAAAGATGCCTCAGCTCCCTGCAGTGTTGATGATGTCATGAAGCATGGACTTTGTCAGCACAAAGCTGAGCTCCAGGCCCCGCCCCGCTCTGGTCAGCTGCCTGACCTTGGACCATGGTGAACCCCTCTGAGCTCCCCTTTCCTTGTGTGTGAACTGAAGATAGTGACCTCACTTTCCTCACTGGTTGGCATTATCTGTAATGTCCTGGGGAAGGTTTTACCCCTGTCTTCCTGTCACCACAAGCACCCTTGAACAGCCACCTTGAGTAAGTGAGAAGCCCACATAACCTCGCATGCTTCCTGGGCCCTTCATCCCCCCTGCCCAGGAGATCACATCCCTGAAGCCCCTTCTGTGATTTGATCCTTGCACTTGCATTCTGCCTCATCCAAAGATGTCTGTTAGATGAGATGGTGCGAGGATCATCCCTTTTTGCATAAATGCCCACTACATGTTGGGCATTTCTAAGGTTTTTGTAGTAAATATCATAAGATAAGGTGACTCAGTCACCCAGCTACCCCCTTCTACCCCTAGAGCTCCCCTTAGTCCCAGGGCACCTACATAAAGACAATAAGGGACATTACCTGTAACAGGGGTTCAGAAGGAGAAAGAGTCACTGAGTTTTTACAGTAAGAATGAACAACGAAGGCCTGAGGATGTGGCTCAGTGCTTCAGCATTTGCCTGACATGCACATGGCCCTGAGTTTGATCCCCAGCACCACACACACACACACACACACACACACACACACCGGATTTCATAGATGTGAAATGTATTTTGGTCCCTGTAGGTTGTTAGGACAGAGCAAATATCAGTAGAAAGGAGGATGCAATGAAGGAGGCAGTGGGCAGGAGCGAGGCCTGCTCCTAGATTAGGTGAGTGCCGCTGGGATGGGAGGGGGATGTTCTGGGGAGGGAGAATTAAGTAAGGAGGGGAGGTCAGGCCTGATCCAGAGCTTCCTTATAAGAGGGGCTAAAGAGTTTAAGTCAGCACTCTGTAGTTGGTGGTGTTGTCAGGTGCCCTCAAGTGATATCTGACTCATAGAGATCCAATGTACCACAGATGAAGCTCTACCCAACACTGTGCCATGCCTGGCACTGTGTCTGTGTTTCTCCAAGATGGGAGCGTTCAGGTGGGCAGATGAGAGAAAGGGAGGAGGCCAGGGCAGAGGCCGGCACAGGACAAAAAAGGAAAGGATGTGGATTCACCACTCAGCCAGCCAGCCCTTGGGGAGGAGTGTCAGAAGGGGTCCTAATGTCGCAGCAACTCAGGCTGGCCGGGAAGGCTGTCAAAGGCCCAATGCAGGGATCTGGGAGCCAGAAGTGCACTTCGCATCCAGCACTTCACACCCACAGGAGGTCTGCCAAGAATACAAAGCAAGTGACAAGGAGTTGGGACTGAGAGAGGTTAGTGAAGCTGTGTGATCACAAGTCAGATGACAAGGGATAACAAAGAAATTGGGGATGGGAACATGAGGACAAATGGATTCATAATCATTATTATTGTTGTTGTTTTTGTAACTAGTTTGCAATATTGGGGTTGAATCCAGGGATTCCACATGCTAGGCAAGCGCTGTGCCAGTGCCTTGCACCCCCAGTCTGTTTTTGCAGTGAAATGCATGTACAGAAACGTCATAATGAGATCCATTAAGTTACAGATTCAAAATTACTAATAAAAAAGAAATAATACAGGAGATTTCATCTTTAAAAACACAACTGTTTTTCTTTTCCGTGTTTGGGCAAACCTTAAATAACTATACTTTTCTTCCTTGATTTCTGTCCCTTAAACTTCATTTAATATAGCAGACCTTTAGAATCTAATTGCCTGCCTATTTGTTCTCAACATGATAAGGGGCATATATGGAAAAACCTACAGCTAACATCATGTGCAATGTTAAGAGACTGAAAACTTTACCTCTAAAATCAGAACTAAATAAGAGTGACTACTTTTGCCTCTTGTATTCAACATAGTATTTGAAGTCCAGGGAGAACAAATAGGTATTAATCAAAATAAAAAGCATCCAACTGGAAACAAAGATATAAAATGGTCTGATTTCAGGGCTGGGAGTATAGCTCAGTGGTAGAGAGTGGGTTTAGGACGTGCAAAGACCTGGCACACACACAAAACAGAGTAAAAAAGAAAAAGAATCTTTTATGATTATATGTAGAAAAACCTAAAGATTCCATCAAACTGGTTACAACTAGTAAAACACTATCAAAGTTGAAGAACAAATGAGCATACAAAAAATCGGTTGTATGTTTATACACTAGCAGTGAACAATCTCCAAAAAAAGTAAGAAAATAATTTTATAATGCATCAAAAAGAAAATCTGTAGAAATATATTTAGCCTAGGAAGTGAAATACTCATACACAGAATACTATAAAATGTTGCTAGAAGAAATTAGTAAAGGGAGCATCCCCTCACTTTCCTGTTGTTTTAATCTGTTACAGTGTCAGTACTATCCACCTACAGATGCAATGGGATCTCTATCAAAATTCAATGCATTTGTTCAGAAACAGAAAAGCTCATCTGAACATTCATTTAGAAGTTCAAGGGTCCCCCAAATGTCCACAATAATCAAAAAGAGAAGAAGAAAGGTGGAGAACTCACACTTCCCAGTTTCAAAACTTACTCCAGATATGCTTTTGTCAAGAGTGTGGTACTGAAGTAAAGATGGAAAAGAACCCAACAGAATAGAATACAGAGCCCAGAAGTAAATATTCACATATGTGATGGGGTGACTTTTCACAAAAATGTCAAGATCATTCAATGGAGAAAGAACCCTTCAATGGTGCTGAGAAAAGTGGATATCCACATACAAAATAACTAAGAAGGAACCTTACCTTACACCTTGTAGAAAGATTACCTCAATATAGATCAGAGACCTAGATTTAAAGGCAGAAACTAAAAGACTCTTAAAAGAAAACATTGTTGTTGTTAGGTGCCTTAGAATTAGGTGTAACTCATAGCGACCCTATGTACAAAAGAACAAAACACTCTCTAACACTGTGCCATGCCTGGCACTATTGTCAGTGCTTCTCTACTATTCCTAGGGTTTTCAATGGCAGGTTGTTTCAGGAGTGGATTGCCAGGTCCTTCTCCCTAACCTGCAGCACCTTGTATTCCCAGGCGGTCTCCCATCCAAAGACTAACAAGGCCCACCCTGCTTAGCTTCTGATAGCAGCAGGATTGGATGCTACGGTGCTAGGACTGTAGACCAAAGAAAACATAGGAGGAAATTTTCATAATTATTTTTGTATTTAGCAATGGTTTCTTAAGAGTGATACCAAAAGCACAGGTAAGAAAACAAAGGTAGATAAATGGGAGTTCTCCAAATTAAAAAATTGTGTATTATGTATTATATTGCATGACATTCCTAGAGAGATGTAAAATAAATTTTTCTTTACCCCAAATAAAGAAGGAGCCCACAGACCAAAGAAAGATTCCATCAAGTCTAGCTTGGCGAGTTAATGAGTTTATTGGGGTGGCTTATAGGAATATGGGTGAGTCTTGGGCAGCTGCACCACTAGATAGTTCAACCTCCAGACAGTATTGTACCTTTTGTATAGTTTAGCATCATGGGAAGTTGGGCAGCAAGGAGTGGTCATGGAAATTTCCAGGGATATTCATGGTCTTGTGAGGATCACCCCTCTCCCTCCAAATAGGGATGGTAACAGCCCCATTACAATTCCCATTGACCTAAGTATCTGCTGTATAGTAAGTTATGTTTAGTTCATGGCCATGACTATGGGCCAAGGTCTCCTGTGGGTCACCACAGCCACTCTGCCTCACGATGGTGATGGGCACATCAAGCCCAGAGGCAACAGTTATACTATGTATTAATTTAATTGGCACACCCAAGAGAACAAAAGATAATGCAGGGAATGGGAGAAAATAGTTACAAACCATATATCTGATGATGGATTAATAACCAGAATGTATATGAATTCCTTCAATTTAACAATACAAGCCCTCAGAGTTGTAGGAATTTAGAGTTCATCAGTGAATAAACAGCCCCAAATCTCTACCTCTTTGAAGCTATAGCTGAGTACAATA
Source organism: Pedetes capensis (assembly GCA_007922755.1). Taxonomy (NCBI): domain Eukaryota; kingdom Metazoa; phylum Chordata; class Mammalia; order Rodentia; family Pedetidae; genus Pedetes; species Pedetes capensis. Next base: position 23,561 of record VMDO01020152.1, on the reverse strand, counting down.
CATAAGCAAAGTCTGCAGTATGTCAGAAAGTAATACAGGCTATGGAAAAATGTTTAGCTGGATGAGCAGAATTGGGAAAGAAATGGAGGTCATGATATTGACAACTTCAAGTAGTGCTGTTTGGAAAGATAGATACACTTGCAAGAAACGAGGGTCCCCGTAATGGGAAGCAGCTGCGTGAGTAAAGCAGAGTGGCGTGAGATTATGGAAGGATAATAGCAGGGTGCCAGGCCATGGTCTTTGGCTTTAATGTTAGTGATGTGGGGAGATATTAGAGAGTGGACTGGAGTTTCAAAGGAATTCCTGTGGCTGATGCATTGAGAATACAGTATAAAGTAGCAAAAGTGGAAGCAGGGAGACAGATGAAGAGGCTATTGCTATAATTTATTCAAGAGATCATGGTAGTTCTGAACAGGAACTGGAAAGACTGCATTGAAATCAACTGAAGAGGGGACAAGGGGCAGATTTAGTAGGGTGGTGGGTATGCTATAGTTTGGATCTTAAATCTCCCTCCAAATCCCATGGGCCCCAGCTTGATCCAGGGAAGATGGTGGGACCTATAAGAAATGAGACCTAGGGTAAGGTCTTAGGCACTTGGGGGTGAGCCTTTGAAGGGGATCAAGTCTCTTCCTCTCTCTTTTTCCTTTCTGGCTGCCATGAGGCAAACCACTTGCTCCACCACAGGCTCCCTGCCATGATATTCCGCCTCACCACAGGCCAAGAGAGATAGGGCCACCCAACCATGGACTGAAAGCTCCCACAATGTGAGCCAAATTAAACCTTTGCTCTTTTAAGTTGATTATATTGGGCAATTTTGTTACAACAAGGAAACACTAACACAGGGCAGAAAAATCAAGAGTTCAGACTTTGATGGTGGGCGTTAACTAACAGATGAAAGGAGCAGAAGCGTTCAGTGTGGGAACATGTCCATGGAGGCCACTGCACTGTGGCCAGGGAAGGGCTCCAGGACAGGGGGGGCCTTAGGGCAGGCTGGGCAGGACAGGGTCCTCAGAGGCCCCTGGGGATCTCTAAGAGAGAATGGGGTCTCACTAAGCCTACACTCTGAATAAGACGCAGGGCATCGATGTCACTGGAAATCCCACAATATGTCTTGATAGTGTGGATTGTTTGTGTCGCTAAGGATCAAAGGTACGGCCTCACACATGCCAGGAGGTGATGCACCACTGAGCCCGCCCTTGGCCACTTCTCGCAGAGCTTTTGTCTATGTTCCAGGCTCCCTGTGAGGAAGGCAGAAGGGGGGATAAACATGTCTTGCAGACCAGGACCCTGAGCTGAACACAGGCACTACCAAAGTCTTGGGTCTTTTGGGCCTCTCCAAGTTTCACCTGAAGCCCAGGGGCCTCGGAATGTTCCAGGAGGAAGCCGCTAACTGAAGAGAACCCTTGCGCTGGTAACAGCCAAAGCCCAGGCAAACTGCCGCAATCTCTGTAGATGGTGGGGATGGGTCCTGTCCCAAGGCAGGGTACTGACACAGAGAGTGGGACCAGGGCCTATACAGGTCCCAGCAGGCTATCTCAGCTGGGCCCAGGTTTCAGTGCTTTGAGTCTTTTCTGAGGCCCCTAACCCTGTCACCTGCCCTGGAAGACAGTCCTGTTCCCACTGTGCAGAGCACGGTAGGATCCAAGCCCTAGCCCTCTCTGAGGGTGCCGATGGGCGGCTCCTGGGCAGAGGCCCCTTAGCTTTCTTGCAGGCTCCCTTTATTGCTCTGGTGTTAGCTCAGAGGACAGACTTTCTTCAGAAGGGGCTCTTAGTGCGGTGCAACATGCCTCTCATCCCAGCGACTCAGGAGCAGAGGCAGGAAGACAGAGAGTTCGAGGGTGAGGCAGCCTATGTAATTTAGTGAGACCCTGTCTCAAGATAAAAGGTAGAAAAATGGGCTGGGGTGCAGCTCAGTGGCAGAATGCCTGCAAAGCATGTGTGAGGACCCAGGTTCAACCTCCCCAGGACCTCGCCCAACTACACTTGGCACTGAGGATGGTTTCCTCCTCTGCTTCCCAGGAAGGTCTCTCAGGATGACCTGCTGACCAACATCACGCTCTGCTGGACCACAGGGACCATCGTCTCCTGCCAGTGCTTCTCCAAGGAGAACCTGGGCAGGGCTTCATGGCCCCCAAGCATGAGCGGTGAGCCTGGCTGAGCTGCCCTGGGCTGCTAAGGCTGGGAGCCGGGGCGCGTCTGCTTTCCCCGCAGGGTAGGGTGGGTGGCAGGGACAGACCTGTCAGGGGACACCATGCTTGGGGCCAGGGTCATCAGGGCAGCTGTGGCACTGCTGCTTGGGATTTACAAGTCTCAGGGTAGCAAAGGGACAGGTGGGGAGGGGGCATTTATCATTGTTTGCCTTACCTGGGTGCCCTCCAGAGATGGGGTCCTCATGAGTGTCACCAGGGCTGGAGTAGGAGGGCCAGGTGGACCCTAGCCACCATCTTCCTTGTGTTTCAGGGGGCTGATGCCGGGGCCAGTGCATCAGGGCCACCCCTACCTGAGGTGGGATCCCTGTTCCTTCCTGCATGATGATCTTCCTGCCAAGCAGCTTTACTGCCTTCCCTTGCGACAAACTGCCTGCCCTGGAAAAGTGAGTGAGGATGAAATTCCCCAAACTCATCTCCTGTTCCTACCTGACCCAAGGGGTCACTTTGAGGCCCCCTTTGAGGAGCCAGAGCTGTTGGCCCTGGATACCTGCAATTTCCTGAAGATGGTGAAGAGACAGTGAGACCCTCGGAGAGCGACCCTGGCCTGGGAGACAGGCTGGTCCTTCCCAGTCTCGCCTTGAGAAGAAGCTCCTGGACTGAGGAACGAGTTCACTTCTGGCCCTGGCTATGCGGGGGCTCCCGGGGGGTCCCTCTGTCTCCCTCATTCTGCCCCAATATGCAATTCCTAGGTCCCGAGGTGAGGAAGGAAGCTCTGGTGATAAATGATTTTACTGCACAGAGCAGCTGACCTGTGACACCCGTGCCTGACACTGTCCATGGGGATTCTCCCAGGAACAAGCAGGGGCTGTGGGTGGGGCAGGGCTTGGCCATGCGACCCTCTGTCCATGCAACCCAGGATCAGCTGGGACACTCGGGCAGTGGCACAGGGTCTACAAGCGAGAAGTTCAGAAGCCTAGGCCTGGCAGTCCTTTTTATCCTTCAGTGACTCCTAACAACGCCATATCTTGTCTCTCAGGCAGCCGTATCTGAGTCTCTGTGGCAATAAGGACACCCCAGGGTCCTGGGCGCACAGTGACCAGGGCCTCCCCTTGACCCACTCCTCCTGTTCTTCCACCCTTTTCTTCAACACACGATGCCTGCGGTACAACATTCCAAACCACGATCTTTGCTACAGGTAAATGGGGACATCAGCCTCAGAGCTGCACCGAGGGGTGTTGTGCAGATGGTTGGGCTGAGCCCAGGTGGGCAAGTATGGCAGGAGCTCAGGTGTCCTGAACTCCTGCATTTCTGCTGGGACCAGGTAGTAGGGGCCACCCTGAGCTCCAGTAGTGGCCTGAGCCTTAGTGTCTCTGCTTCTATTTTTTCTTGGCTCTAGGTCTTAAGACTGTTGGTTGATGTGGGGAACACACCATGGCTGGAGTCCTGCGCTCTGCACTTCAGACTTCACTGGGACCCCTGACAACCCAGGCCAGCAGCTCCTCCCTCCTCAGGCCTCTGGGAGACACAGGCCACGTGTTCGCCAGGGTCTTGAGTCGGTGCTGCCCAGCGAGACCCATGTTGATGCTGTGGATGATGCTACAGGTGTGTTGCTGCTGTTTGGAGATGACCACGGTCTCCGAGGCCAGTCACGTAGGATCCTGGGCACGTAGCTCTGGGTACATGTGACGGTGAGTGCTGGCAGCAGGGGTCAGGAGCTCCCACACCCAGGGGATGTCAAGAGGAAACAAAAGGTCTGCCAAGGGTCCACCCTGTTCCTACTTTCCACAGGCTGCGGTAGCCCCAGAAAAAGTCATGGGTCCCCTTGTGACCAACCCATGGCTGCACAAACATTTTCAAAGCCGCCTCACTGGCCATCAAGGTTTACTTACACTCTCTTTGGTCCTGTCTGCCATGATGAGTACCTTTGTTATATCACATGGTCCCTGCCATGATGATCTGGGTCACCACAAGCTAAAACAATGGAACTGGCCATGCATGGACTGAAACCTCAAACTGTAAGCTGGAACAAACCTTTCGTTTGTATAAATCAATCACCTCAGGGTTTTTGTCACAGTGATGGAAAGCTGATTACACACCTGATCTCATTTAGACTTGCCCCCCTTTAAGAGGAGCTGCTGCTGGGCTGACTTAGAGGAAGCAACTGAGTCAGTTTGGCTTTCCAGTGCCACACATGGCCTCGGCAGGGCTGGGGTGGAGATTGAGTGTCTGTGAGATGGGCCCTCAGACATATGAACCTGGGTCAGGACTTCCAGAGGAACTGTTCCGTGCGACTGCTCAAAAAAGGAGGAAATGTTACCATGGAAAGAGCGGACTCCTTGCATCACAGGGTCAAGGAACTAATCCGCATGCACAAGGGGCCCCAAAGCCCCTGTGGGGACCACACCCCTGACCCCTCTCTGACTCCCAACACACTGTGAATTCACAGGAGCTCATCATGCTGTTGTCCACGTATCAGTCGAATGGGGACAGACAAGAGCACTAACATTCCCTTAGGCTTTCTGAACATGGGAACCCGAACCTCAGTATCTGAAGGTCACACATACCGTCTGCATTTCTGCCTGAAGGCAGCTGAGAGCACTTCTAATCAGGTGGTGCTGCTGGGGTGACCTGGTTGAAGTCAAGTTTCCCTTAGGCTGTTGGATGAACCCCACTGCCACATTTCACCCATTGCTGAAATGAAGCTGCCCAGCCTGGCTCTGTGTGAGGAAGACGTGCAGCAGCGGGAGAAAACAGCAGGACGCCAGTGAGCCTCTTGAAATTTTTTGTGAGGTTTGTGAGGATCAGGACTCTCTCTGGTACCCCGGAAACTTGGGAGAAGACCAGGGTTGGAGAAGTGGACAGGGACAGACAGTCTGAGGAGCATGTCTCAGGTGGGGTGGAAGGACTTCCTGTGTCCAGGATCTTCTGGCTTCCTTGAGCACACACCTTCTGCAGAGGGCAATTTGGAAGGCATCAGGATGCCTAGCTTACCTCGTTTTGATGCTCTGTGTTGGCATTGGAGCAACTTTTTTCATTATTTTCAGCTGTGTCTTTGGGGCCCGCTTTCTTTGTGACTTTTGGCCATGTTTTGGGTCCAGAGGTATTTTCTTCATAACTCTCCTGCATGTCTCTGGGCTGCGCAGGCAGAAGCAGGGACGTGACCAGATTCCAGAAGCAGGAGGCGATCATTCTGGTCAGCCTCTCCCAGGCCCGGCTCTTGTCAGGTCGCTTCCAATAGGACATCTTGGGGGGAGGTCTGTGTCTGTGCCTGTTTAATTGGGGGTGGGCAATTGGACACATGGGGCGGAGGCGAATGTCAGGCAAGGAGGCTGCTCTGCTGACTCTGTGCCCTGACCGCTCCTGCCCAGGCAGCTGATGGGAGGGCAGGAGGGCGAAGGGGCTGAGGGCCAGGTCGCTGGCACTGTGCTTTGGTGTGCAACGGAAGGTGGCAGGATCTGCAGGTGATGAAAAAGGCACTGGCCCTGGACACGTAGGCGTAACTGAGGTGGTGTGGCCGTCCCCTTGGCTTGCCTGGTGTTCCAGCAAGGTATGTGGCCTCATCTGGGTGAATGTTCTCCTCTGGAAAGATGTCCTCACCTTCTGTCGGTCAAAACCCATCTAGATGGGGCACACATGATTGTGTGGTCCAGGAGGTTCAGGAGAGTCTCACTGGAAGTACTAGGTGAATATCCTCCCCTTGGGTCAGCCATGGGTGGTACAGGATGTCCTCTGGTGTGGGCCTCTCACTGGGGTCAAAAGGAAATAATTAGCTGATGATTCTTTGGAGTTCATTCGAAAAGTGGGCTGGAACTTTATATCTTCGGTTCACTGCTAGGTCCTGCATGTCCTCCAAGGTGTCCACATAGAAAGGGAGGCACTTGGTGACCAAGGAATAGAGGAAGGCTCCAGCTGTCCACCTTGAAGCCAGCATAGCTTGGAAAGGGGAAGACTTCTGGAGCTGAATAGGCATAAGAGCCGTAGATCCTGCCTATCCTGGCTAGATCCTGCCTGACCCGCCACCTCGCAGCTAGCCCAAAGTCACTGACCTTGGCATTGCGTGAGTTGTCAATCAGGATATTTTTCAGCTTGAGGTCTCTGTGTACAAATCCCCACTTGTGGCCATAGCAGATGGCCTCCAAGATTTGCCAAAAGGTTCTCCTGGCCTTGTCCTCCGACATAGGGCCTATCGTCTCCAGCTAGTCTACCAGATCACCTCCACTTCACAATCTCCATTACCATGTAAATATGTGTTTTAATCTCAATGACCTGACATACCTTTATGACATTGAGTTGCTCGAGGGTCTTCATGAAGCCCACTTCAAAGTGATTGATGTTCCCCTTGTCCTCCATCCTGGGCAGCACTTTGACTGCCACTGGTATCCCCATGAGGTGGTGGTCAGCCAGGTACACCTGGCCACAGCCCCCCTCACTGAGGATCCCCTGGACGCTGTACTATGCAGTGAGGATCTCCTCATGGGCTTCGAAGTCTGCCTGCACAACCTCACACTGACCTCTCTGACTCCTCATTCTAGGCAGAAAACTGACAATACTAACTAAAACCTCAACAAACAAACAAACAAACAGAAACCTAAACCAAGAAATAAAAACAAAAACCCAAACCAAAAAACCAAAACCAGAAAACCACTAACCTACTAGCTACGTGAGTCTGATAGGTCACCAACTAAGAGCTCCCTGTGCTTCCGGGAAGGAAATTCAGCCCAGGCCACCTCCTTATATACCTGGTGTTTGTAAGGATGTCACAGCAGCCACTGATGTCAGAGCAAGGATTAGGACAGTCATGCTGGGCATCACCCCTGTTGGGGGTCTCACCTTTTGGTAAGAATAGAGTTTCCCACTCAGCTAGTTTGTAGGGATTTTTGTGTGTGTGTGTGAAGTTGGGTGACTGAACCCAAGGCCTTACAGAAACTTGACAAGTGCTCTACCCTTGAGCTGCACCCCATCCCCTTTTAAAAATTGTTTATGTCAAGACAGGGTTTGCTGGGTTATTCCGGCTGCCTCTGGCCTCAAACCTGTGATCCTCTTGCCCCTGCCTCTAGAGTTGCTAAGATTATAGGCATGGGACACATTCTGAGGTGCCTTTCAGCTTTGATAGAAAAAGGAGTCCAAAAGGTTTTGCTTGAGCAGGTTATGGAGATTGAGAGTAATTTTGTAAACATTAAAATCTGTAGCATGCTTCAATGTCCTTTTGGTTTGTGGCTTGAAATTCTGTACTACCTTCTAATACCTCGGACGTCTGCATTAGGCATATTATCCGTTCAATAAATTCTCACTGGTCTTACAGTGATGCTGAAATGTAACTGACATTGTAAGATAATGCTTTGTTTATAAATATGATAAAGCACATTATCAACATCATAATGTCCCCAGAAGTTCATCCTTAGCTTTCTCATGAAAAACCTGGGAGGCCAGAAGGAAACAGGTCAACAGATTCAGTGCTGAATGAAACAAACAAAAACCCTGTCAATCAATAATATTATACCTAGTAAAAGTGTCCTTATAAAATGAGGGCCAAGAGAAGATCCTTCACATATGATGTTGCACTGAAATTGTCCCATGCCTGAGCCAGTGGTATCAAGGTTGCAACTCCTATCTCATGATTTCCATTGAATGTAGTGGGACAGTTTCATACCAGGGGGGAGAGAGAGGTCCTCTGGTCCACACTGCCTACCTTTGAGATGGGAAGGTGTGAGCCTCAGAGAGGGAAGTGAGGGCTGTGAAGTCATCTGAGGAGATGCAGAGACAGAGTCACAGCAGGAGCCAATGGCAGGTCTCTATTCCCACCACGTCAGTGCAGGGGACAGGCAGCTGGAGGATGATTTGCCAGGTGAATCAATCCTTCCCATTTTACCCAGCCTGCAATGCTGGCTAATAAGGTCCTGATTCATGTTTGGTGTTTTGCTGAGTGGAAGTGGTTTGTAAAGCCTATTTCATCAGCGGTTTTTGTTGTTGTTGTTAGGTGCCGTCGAGTTGGTATCCGACTCATAGCGACCCTCATAGGGTTTTCAATGACTGACTGCTTTGGGATTGTCTTGGGAATGGATTGCCAGGTCCTTCTCCCATTTGTGTGGTGCTGTGAATTGAACTCGGGACCTCAGAGACTGCAGCGCAGTGCTCTACCAACTAAGCCAAATTCCAGCCCCAGCAGTTTTTAGAGGTAGCCTTTTCTACATGAGATGAGATTCCATAGGAAACTAGAGAACAGAGGAAAAGGTCTCCCACCCTACTCGTTCAGCTCTAAGCCAGTCCCAGCCACCATGTGGTTTCTTTCTTTCTTTCTTTCCGTCTTTCTTTCTTTCTCTTTCTTTCTTTCTTTCTTTCTTTCTTTCTTTCTTTCTTTCTTTCTTTCTTTCTTTCCCTTCTTTCTTTCTTTCTTTCTTTCTTTCTTTCTTTCCTCCTCCTCCTCCTCCTCCTCCTCCTCCTCCTCCTCCTTCTTCTTCTTCTTCTTTTTTTTTTGTGGTACTGGGGGTTGAACCCAGCACTTCCATGCTCTGCAAGTACTGGACCACTGAGCTGCACCCTTAGCCCATTTTTTTTTAACTTTTTGAGACAGGGTCTCACTAAGTTACGCAGACTGCCTCTGGTCTCGAACTTGTGATCCTCTTGTCTGTGCCTCCCGAGCTGCTGGGATTACAGGAGTGTGCCACCTTGCCCGGCTACCATATGGTTTCTTTTGGTCACTTCTGAGACAAGGCTCTGCCACACATGGTGTTCGCAGAAGGGGATCTCCTGTGGTCCTGGAAGGGGAAATTGCTGAGAGGGAACGAAGCACCTATGGGCCATGTGCATGGTACAAGTTTATCAAAGCTTGCTGTCAGGGGACATAAATGGATTAATGAGGTCAGATGTCCAGTGGCGATTCATGGGCAGGTAGCACCACCTTCTCTTGGTGCTTCCTCTGAAATTCCCAGGTGGACAAGCATCTCCTGTCTCAGGGGGCTTCACCAGAAGGTCCAGTGGTGGCGGCTGACCTGAACACTGTCCACTCCACCTCAGTCCTTGCCCAGAGGTCTGAGCAGGCTTAGCCTCTGCACAGGGCCGATAACATCCAGCAGCAGCCAGAAGACCCTGGAGCCCGTGTCCCCCATGGCTCCCCTTTCCCGTCCTGCTCACCACAGGGAGAGGGCTGTGCAGGGTGGAACACCAGGCAGGGACAGCCTTAGCTCAGCTGCCTTTTCCTTGGATGCCCAGCATTCTCAGGGTCACCTTGTTCCTGCAGGGATCCGGAGCCCTTCCCATAATGCCTGAACCCCTATTCCTTGCTGGATGAGGGAGTCCCTGGTGCTGCAGGCTGCTCTGACCCTCATGGCCAGTCTCGCCCTCGTTCCTTGTCCCCTACACTTGGAAGCATCTTGGCAATGGAAAGTCTGTTTCAGGGATTCAGTGTCAGATGACCTCGTTTGTTCAATTGGCAGTGGGCTGGGGATGGGGAGCGGAGGGAGGATGGGGTCTCAGTCTGTCCTGGGGCCCCTCCTGAGATCCTCCAGGGGATCTCACTTCAGCTTGTCCTGCCTTAAGGCACAGGGAGCCCAGCTCCTGAGCTTTTGCTCCACTGTCAGTCAGCATTGGCTTGCGTGGGGGAGGGTGTTGTGCAGCCTCCAAGCCCCAGGTGATGAGCTCCTGCTGTGAATCACAAGCTGCAGGGCCTCTGGCAAGGGAGGCTCCTGCCCGCTAGGAAGCACCTGGACCCGGGACCCCAGTGCCCACAGTGCTGCACTAGGCCCACACTTGCCCCCTTTCCCGTCCTCAACATCTCCCCAGCCTCCTGAACCCTACATATGGGTCTGGCAGGCTTGTCCTGACCCCTGGTACACCTTCTATCATGTGTTGTGGGCACTCCTTGGCCAGGGGTGTCAGGGTGATCTGGGGGGCCCATGGGGGCCTTTCTGCTCTGGGGCAGGCATGGGCCGGGCACTGGCACCAGTTTTTGGAACATGCCATAGCCCAGGCAGCTCAGAGGGCCCTGACGGAGTCAAAGACCCCACAGTCCCTCTGTGTCCACTGACAGGTGGCTTAGAGAGGTGAGGGCCAGCATCATCCTTGGGTATGGGGACCTCAGGTACCTATGCCTGGCCCCAAAGCAGACAGCAGCCAGGTCCCCCTGCAACCCTTTGCTGAGTGAAGGGGAAGGAGAAAGGGCCAGGAGAAGGGTTTTCTCTGTGGACTGAAGCCCATTCTGAGCATTGTGGGCCCTGCTACCTTCAGCTGGGTTCTGGGCCCTCAAGCCCCCAGAACAAGAAAGTTCATGTGCTGGATGCCAGACAGGAGAGAAAACAGGGCCTGCAGAGAAGTGGACCCCATATAAAAATAAACACAGAGTGGAAACTTACCCTGAGATTAAGATTTAATTCACCTGGTGACCTGATGCACCCCATCCATTGGCCACCTCTGGCCCCACCCTGTACTTCAGGTGTATTTGTCTACAGGTTTTCCCTGCCACCTCATAGTCATGCCCTCTGCATCCCTGCAACCCACGTCACACCTTCTGTCCTCTGACAGGGCCCTAACAGTCATGAAAATCACCTGTATCCAGCATGTTCTGTCCTGGTGCCCCATTCTCTCCTGGTGCCCCATTCTTTCCTGGTGCCCCGTTCTCTCCTGGTGCCCTGTTCTTTCCTGTGTGCCTTGTTTTCTCCTGGGCATGCCTGTTTTCTGTCCCTCCTGGCAGGGGGCAGGTGGGGTCCATGGTCCAGTGAACGTCTTTCCTGCCCACCTGGGTGTCTTGGGAACAAACCCTGATGGACAATACGATTTCACAGGTGAGGGCTGCAGAGTTATGTAACAGAGGTGACAAGGTTGTGACTTATACTGGGATCTGGGCACTGTTTAGGGTCCTGGGTACAAGACAGAGTAATGAACCGTGTCCTCCCCTCATAGACGGTGTTGCTGATAGTGGGAGTTAGTTAATGCAGATGAAAGGAGCAGAAGCACTTGGTGTGGGAACATGTCCGTGGAGGCTGTGGCTCCATACCCAGGGAAGGGCTCCAGGACAGCGTGGGTGTTGGGGCGGGGTGGTCAGGACAGGCTACTCAGAGGCCACTGGGCCTTGAATGCAGTCTCACTGAGCCTCCACTCTGATAAAGACACAGGGCATCGACGACATCGACGGCACTGGAAATCTTACAACATGTTCTTATAGCATGGTTTGTTTGTGTAGCACAGGATCAAACGTAGGGCCTCACACATGCCAGGCGTTGCTGCACTCCACCAACTGAGCTTAGTAGCACTCTACCAACTGAGCTTAAGCTCCCTCATTGCCATAGATATATGTCACTTCCCAGCTCAGTATCTGTGGGGGTAAAGCAATTTCTGAGGGGTGCTGTAGGGGTGATGTAACGACAGGGACAGGCACTCTCTGCTACCAGTCTCCATAACTTGACACTGGCTGCAAGGATGAGATGCTTGAAATAAAAAATTTTTCACCCTCTGATTCCAGGCCTCATCATGCAAAACTACAGGCTACAAAGAGGAGCTAACATCCTTAGAAAACTCTTCTGCAGTAATCCAGTTTGAAGTTTGATGACATCATCTGTTTTAGTCAGAACTTTGACTTATATAAACCTGCACTCCTTTTTAAGATGTTGATTGTTTTCAGGTACCTGGTAAGGAATGTGTAAGGGAGCTGGGTGCTGTGATCACATCTGTAATCCCAGTGACTTTGGAGGCTGAGGCAGGAGGATCCCAAATATGAGTCCGGAGGCAGTGTGTGTATTTGCCTCACTCAAGACTTTGACTCAAAAAGAAAGAAAAAAAGAAGAAAAAAAAAGGAAGGAAGGAAGGAAGGAAAGAAGGAAAAAGAAAGGCAGGCAGGAGAAAGAAAGGAAGAAAGAAAGAAAAGAAAAGAAAGAAAGAAAGAAAGAAAGAAGAAAGAAAGAGAAAGAAAGAAAAATGGGGCTAGGGTGCAGCCTAGTGGTAGAGCACTTGCCTTGAATACATGAAGCCTTGGGTTCAACCTTCCAGTACTGCAGGAAAAAAAAGTAACAAAAAGAATATGTGAAGGGTAAGTGTCTTGCAGGCAAGAGCACTGCCTGGAGTCCAGGTCCCAACACCAATAGGATTCAAGAGACGGTTGCCACCACATTGTCCATCTGCCTCCAAGCCTGTGATAAGGGCCCCATTCTACCACAAGAGTCACACCTAGGTATGCCTAGGGAAGGAAGGAAAAAGGACAAAAGGCTCTAATGAGGAGGAATTAATTTTAATGCTTTAACAGGAAAACAGACTGATTTAGAAATATACCACAATTAACAACCAAGAGCAAACTTTTTATAACCTGAAATCTGAGCCCAGGAAACTTAGTTGATGATTTCAACAAACACTTGTTCCTTAAAGGAACAATGCACTAGAATTAAGGCTAAGAATTTGAGCAATCTTCTTAACCCCTTTCAAAGGATTAAATCCCTCAGAAATAGAAAGTGTTACATTGTATCTCTTGATTTGTAGTGGACAAGTAGGAACCCAGTCGGGAAGAGGATCCTGAGGCAGCCTGACTTCCACGTGAGAACAGGCACCAGACCATTCCTTGAGATGGATGTCAGGCTGGGATGACGGAATCTCTCAGGATTGTCTTCAGGATGCTCTTGGTGTCCTGGGCCACTAACTCAAGGATGTGTCTGTGTTTCACGCATCTGAAGCAGCAGATGACTGAACGACCCAAGCAGGGGATATACCTAAGAAAGCTGAGGAATGCTTTCACCACTACACACGTCATGAATCTCAGTCTCCAGTCCTCTCTGCGGAGAGTGTCCAAATCCTGGGACCTCACAATGGCTGTGTACTCGATTGCCAGCTTCCCCATGCTCTGAGCCACCTGGTGAAGAGACTCATAATCCACACCGAAGAGCAACCGGTAGGCTTCCAGACCCTCCTCCAAGTCATCAGCATCCCTGATGCCAAGAGTATTCTGCAAATGCCCTTTGGCGACCCTCTCCTTCAGGATGGCCACTTTCTCATTGATGATCTTCTCACAGAAGTGGGAAAGGGTATCTAAGGGAGCCTGGCACCTGAGGTTGGAGAGATCCTTTTGCAGTGTGTCTCTAAGCACTGGGAAGTCATGTAATAAAGGGTCAAAGCTGGACACTAGGAAGATGGGGGGTTCCTGCACCCCCTCCTTTTGGAGATTTTCACAAACATTCTCTCGGATGTTCTGCAGGAGCCAGACCTCTGAAAGGGCACTTGTGCTGAGGTCCCTGTCCAGCTTGGTCCACACGACATAGAACCTCTTTCCCATGGCCTTGATGATTTTGGCGAGCTTCACGTGATTTGCGCTGAACTGCTCAGAGGCAATGATGATGAAGAAGTCATACTGGCTAAACTGCACCTCGTCCAGGTAGTTCTCCATGCTTTGAGCTGTAGCACCCAGGCCAGGCAGGTCCCACAGCACCACATTGGGAAAGCGGGAAGAAGAGTAGCTGGCCCGTGTCTGGGTGGTCCTCACCACCCCAGTGGGGGCCGAGCCCAACTCCTCATGCCCAATGACTCGAAGTGCATTGATGAAGGACGACATACCATTGCCAGAGTCCCCAGTCACCGCGATGTTCAGTGGGGTTTGGGACACTTTCTGCATGGCGTCTTTGACCACAGACACCACTTCCAGCAACTTTGCATCTTTCAAAGCTCTCTCAATTTTCATGCAGACCTCCTTAGGTAAAAGACTCCCACCCATGTGGTATGACACCATGGAAGGGAACGACTTAGACAATGGAGAGCTGGCCATGTCGGTGAGCAGAGGAGCTACCTGTAGAAGCAGAAGAGCTGGGGAGTTAGACCCAGTGGCACAGCAGTCAATGGGCCTCACACTCTATCTTCTGGGGTCTCAGACCTACAACTGAAAAGGTGGGGAAGACATGTTGTGGAAAACCTGAGCAATCAGAGCATGCATTCAGGAGATGTGGACACTCTTAAAGGGAAAGAAGACTCCGAGGACCATTCTGCTGCTGTCCAGGCAGGACTGTGGAGGGTTGGACTTGAACCACAGAATGTCAGTGGGGTGGGACGGGGGAGCACACGACCTTACGTCAGCCCAGGTGGGTGGGCAGGACCGACGACTGGAATTGCTAAGAGGAGCTGTGTGCCTATTCTCCACACCCAGCCTGCAGGTCCTCACAGAGGCTGTCCTTCTCAGTCAAGCATAATCTAATCATTCTATGAAAAGTGCTTTTGTGCTTTTTAAAAAGATATTTTTTTCTTTTAAAATTGGGATGATTTTTTTCAGTAGTAGCATAAGTGATAAATACTTATCTAACATCAACTTCAACAAACAAGTCAAAGTAAGCTTTCCAAATAATCTACTGATTTTTAGGTCAGCACTTAGGTTTGTACATTCCTGTGTATAGCTGTTGGTAGTGTTATCATTACTACAGGGAATAACAAGATGCTTTGTAAAGATAGGTTCTCTTATTGGCTGAATTCTTGCAATGAGAGTGAAGCATTTGTGGGGCAGGACTGGGAAGAGAATTGGTTGGGATTATCCGGTGGATTCTACTCAAGGGTGTAATACCACACATTGTTCCAGAATGATGGGCTTGCAGAAACCCACAATTATCAGTAATTGCTATGTTACTTTCCCCTAAAATTCAACTCCCTTCTTAGTGCATGATTGCAAGTTAAATAATTTAATACTCAAGAGCATCTGTTTGGTAGAGGAGTTGAGTTGCTCTTTGAGCCTCACAGAATCTTTCTGTTCCATAAGGAGTTCCACACCAGACCCACCTATGGGGACCCTTGAGGCAGCTGGAAACCTGTCCTGACTTCACACTGTGTTGGCAGAAAGAGGTACACCCCAAGAACACCCAGTTATCCATCTGTAGGGCAAATTTCCTGGCCATTTTAGGTCCCACGTTGGCTTCTTGCCCTCCACAACATTCCTGAGTGCCTCCTCCTCCACTGGGTTGGCTCCCACCTACAGCTGACTCTGCTCCTCATACTCTTTGGGGTGCTGTTTATCCAGCCCTAGGGCCTGGACTCAGCCTCTGCACAGGGGGAATGGACCGAGGACAGCTTGGCTCTTTGCACTGTGGGCATGTTTTTTAAGTCCTTGTTTTCTGTCTTGTATGCTAGGGAAGCCATGCTACCCACCTCCCAGGACTTGTGTGATAGTTTCATGACAAGATCTTTGTGAATCTCCCTGCACAGCTCTCAGGATTCCTGGTGAAGAATCTCTGGTCTTATCAGGATCCCCGAGGAAGTTGTTCCTCTGGTTCGTCTTCTTCCCTTTGACTTTAAGCATACAGTGAGAAGGTCCTGGATTTGAGTCTGTGCTGGGTCCTTTGCAGGGGTTATCTCACTTCATATTCCTCAAACCCTATTGGATAAGTGATATTATTACTACTGATTATAGGTGAAGAAACATAGACTTATGAATAAACAACCAAGCTTTTTTTTTTTTTTTTTTTGAGGCAGGGTTTCACTATGTAGCCTAGGATGCCCTTGAACTCATGATCCTTCTGTCTCTACCTTTCAAGTGCTAGGATTACAGGTATGCACCACCATATCCTGCTTAATAAATAACCTGCCTTGAGTTACCAGAGGGTATGTGAGGGAACCAAAGTTTGAACTATATGTTTCTGTCTTCATGGTGAAGACAATCTTGTTTAACAGAAACTTATGGTGGCTGGAGGATGAGGTGCTTCTTTTGGCAACACTGGTCCCACTTAACTACCACCAATTATGATTTATCCCTCCCCGGGTGCACTGTTCATAATTTTGGAAGAGAGTAGAAATCACTGTCTCTCATCCCTATTTTCATACAGTGACTGGTTTGCAATTGTAAAGGAAGTAACTGCAATATGCCCATTTCTCAGAAGCTGTTCTTGGGGCTTTGCATCTCTTGGGGGAGGGAGATGTCTAATCAAATGAATGGAGAGAGTTCGGTGAGAGGGAGGGAGATGGGAAGACCTTCATCACACATCATGTTCATTTTGGAACTGCAAGCCTCTGAGGTCGGTGACTACAGCAACTATCAGAGTCCTCCTCTGTGGGGCCCTGTGACAGACTCAAGGTGCCATAGGTCAGTCTAGGTGGTGCCTCCTGCTGCAGAGAGTAGAGGTGTCCTGAGGAGGGTGTGGGTGTGAATGTGTGGTGGTGGGCTGGTGCATGCTACAGCAAACTGGCTGGAAGGCAGGAAAATGAGGCCCTGGACTAGGTCCAAGATGGAAGAATGTTCTGAAATGGGAGAAGCATCCAGAAGAAAGGAGCTCCAGGTTGTCTGGTAACACCTTGTCCTCAAAGCCAACTCTGGTTCACTTATCTGTTGTTGTCAGATTCAAGTTCTGTTTTCCTGTGCTTTCATGTACTGTGAGTGTTATTCACAAGGGTGGTCTTGAAGAATGATGAAGGTGTGGCCAGAGTGATGGAAATAGGCAAAGATGGAAATTCTGTCTACTCTCAATTATTTTCTTAATATATCCCTCTCCTGCTCTGGCACCCCATGTCTTTCTCAAGTCCTATCTGGTTCCTTCCCATGAGACACCAGGGCCCTTGTTTAGGGAGGATGTGGACGTTCAGGAGAGGTCTCAGCCATTGTTCAGACCCCAGATAAACAATCTCCTGTGTGAGTTCCAGGATCCCTGCATGGGTAGGAGCAGGAGTTTCTTCTGTCCCTGGATCAAGCTCTGCACTTTTCTTCAATCTAATCTAAGTTTGCCCTTACTGTGGGTCAAGGAGAGACCTGATGTTCTTACTGGGGATCCCTGTGGGCCAAGGCAGAATCAAATGGGGAAAAAGAGGAGCAGCCCTGAAATCATTCTTCCTAATTGGTCTAAAACTTATCACAACCCTCCATGTGGACCCCATATCACTTTGAATACTCCCCTGATAGATCAAGTGGAAGAACCTAGTCTTCCAGTTTGGGAAGTGTCCCAGGGGATATTCATGCATTTGCTCATAGATGCTTACTGCCATATTAATACATACATGATCTTGATGTTTCCAAAGACTGAGTTCCATTAGAGTCTTAGCTTAATGTCTCTAGTACATGCAGGTATTTAATCCGTCTTATTTAATGAGTGCGTGTGTGTGTGTTTGTGCGCACACGCATCCTTAATAAGCAGTTAATGGATCAATGAAAATCTTTTCCTAAAACCTGTCCCTGGAAGTACTGCAGCTTGCTCATCCACACTCCTCTGGAAAGTATTTTGGGCTGGGGATGGGAACTGATCTGACCAAGACGGGTGCTGGAGGTCACACAAACCCTACACGTTTTAAAACCATTTACGTAACTGAGTCTGACCTGAGCCGTGCCCTTGCCCCCTGGCTGCCCCCTTGAGCATCCTGTGCTTGGCCCAATGGAGATGGTGCCTATGATTTCAAAAATCCATTTCTGAACTTCTATCCTCCACTGCCTTCTCCCGTGGTCCATTGCCCTGCACCCTGGTGCTGGTCATCACTGCACACCGAACCCTCCCCATCTCCAGTCTCTGGGGCCTTCTGGGATGGTGTCCTGCTGCAGTCCATGTGTCTGGCTATGGGATGCCCAAGGAAAGACATGGGTTACCCCAGGGAGTTTGTAGGCCTCCCAGAGGAGTCATGTGGCAGGGTTGGTGTGGGACAGCCTTGGAGTACTGCAGCTCTGAGCCCTAACCCAGCACTTACAGAGAGGCCATCAGAGTTCAGCCTGGGATGCAAGTGGTCCCCAAACTCCCTTCTTGGAGGATCCTTCTCAAACTATACCACTGGTTTGTCTCCACTGTGTGGGGGTTGAAGATTCCTAAGGAAGTAGAGCAGACCCTTCTGGCTTTTGGAGGGAACTCAGTAAATCAGATTCAACTGGAAAGGGGAAGCCAGGCTTGGGAGGGAGAACCAGACCCTGTGAGCAGCATCTTTGCAATCTTTTGACTGAGCACCACAGCAAGAAATGCATTTTACACAGGTACCAAGTGCACACTCACATCCATGCCCACACCTGAATGAAGGATTATAGCATATTACTTGCCTTTGGTCCACGTTGGTCTATTTCTTATATTCTTTAGAATTGACTTTTATTGTATTCTATTCTGATTGGTTAGCTTAAAATGCTGGTTATAATCCACTAACCAGATTTCATGGCTTAATTGATGCAGAGTAAAGAATATTTATGAGTGGATTTCCTATACAGGGTGCTATGTAGTTCATGCCTCATCCAACTAGCCTGAGCCCCCATCAAAGGGATACACAGAGGTATGGGAACCAACCTGGATTACTGTGGATCTGAAAAGCCAAGGACTTTTGTGAATGTAGATCTTAATATGGGCTAAGTCCCTGGTTTTGTTCCTCATTTCCTCAACATCAGAAGAGACAAAATAAAAATCAACACGTTAATTTATTCCAGGAAAGTGTGATGAACTGCCCCATGGTCTATGTGAATGGTACTGGACTTGGCGGGTGCCACGAAGCTGGTGTTTGAGGGGCTCCCAACTCCTTACAATGTCTATAAAGGAATGAGTTGGGAATCCTGCAGTAGAGCCAGCTCCTCCAAGGGAGATGAAACCTTTGAATTGAATCAGACAAAACCCTCACTTAGACACAGGCTAAAGACCCAGTCGGAGATTTCTTATTCTGTGGATGGTCCTAGTAAGGAACTGATGAGTTTTACATAATTTCAAGGTATCCTAGATATATCCTGGGGATGGTTCTGATGCTGTGAGTCTGTCCTCATGGGAAAAATCAAGAGGTTCCCACTTAGACTGCAAAGAATGTGGGTGGCACATCCTGCTCCCTTTTTCCAAACTTGATCTCTCTGGAAGATCCATAGGCCAGGAATATACAGTTTAGAGAGAGGGACAGTGCCTCCATGCTGGTGGCTTGGATGGGTTTGGGGCAGCAAAAATAATGTCATGTGATTGGAAGAAGGTCTGAGGAGAGCCCTCTGTGACTACTGCCTGAGAGGAACACCAGGCCCCCAGCTCTCCTGCCCAGGGCTCAGGGGTCTTCATGTCATTACATGATCCTGGTAGTTAGCAAAGCTGTACTTAGGAGCCTTTCACTTACCTGCTCCAGAAGAGTGACTGTGACCAGATGCCAGTGGCCCTTCTGCAATGTCACCCCCTTCCTGGGGAGAGCCGCTGCCCTCAGCCAGGGGCAGATCCCAGTGGAATGATCCAGATCTGGAACCCAGGCCCTGGATGTTCATGCAGGACAGAAGTGAGGTGTGGCTGTCTGAGGCCTCCTAGGAAAAGCCGAGCCAAGGCAGAAGAGTATCTGGGAAGGACAGTCTGATCTCCTCGGACTTTCCAGTCCCCAGTCCACAGCACAGCCCTTGCTCTCTGCTCTGCAGTTTGTAGATCTGAGTCTGGCAGGCTGGGCTCCATGGGGCGGGGACTCCGGGGAGAGAAGCTTTCGGTTTCTATTCCTGGAAGTGGCTGGTTTTCAGGACTCAGCTAGGCAGGCCCCACATCCTCCTTCAGTGAGGGGTGGGAGCCCTGCAGTCCCAGCCTGAGCCCAACTCCCGGGTTTCTGAAAGTCTGCCCAGGGATAATGACAATCCAGGGCCTGCTAGGTCTGACCTTGTAGCTTCCCCACCTGGAACCCACGTGCTCAGAGGATGGCACCTGGCCCTGGGCAGGGTCAATCTTCAGCCCCAGTGAGGTCTGGCCCCCAGATGGAAGTCTGTGTTGCATGCACAGTTGCTCTCTGTGGTTGCTGTCCCTGCTCATTGTCCACTTGCTCCCTCCCGCCCACCACCTTCATCATGGAGACAGGTGGAGCAAAAGAGTGGAGAAGACGACTCTGTACCTGGCGATCCTTGGGAGAAGGGACAGAGTCTGGAGGGTTTATTTTTTTAGACAGATTGGACTTCTGAGTGAGTGGAGCCAGGGACTGGATCTCCTGACCATGGCATAGAAGCTCTGACTCTATGTGACATTCTCAGCACACAGCAATGCAGGGGCCTGGCAGAGAACGAGCCATGGTGCTTTCAGAGGTCGGGGGCCATGCATTTCCCTCCACTGTCCTTTTGCACCTCCTGGAAGCTCCCCCTCCACAGCTGGGGGGAAAGCAGGGCTGGAGAGCAGAGCTCAGCCTGCTCCACCCTCCTGGGGAGGGAGCCAGAGTCCAGGGGCTGGGCAGGGGAGCAGTGAGGAGGCTCATGTTGGCGCTGCATGGGGCCAACCTCTGCTCCAGGGTCCTGAGCACAAGGTCAGCCTACCAAGGGCTCCTGCTGTGCCTGCAAGTCTGTGTGACCCACCAGTCATAGGAAGCCTCAGAACTGCCCGAGTGGCTTTCCTGTTCTCCCTTCTCTGAATCTCTGGTTGAGTGACCCACAGCATGATCCCTGCATGCCAGGGCGCCTTTCACTCTCTGTTTCCTGGAAAAGACTGAGTTGCCCAGAAGAGGAGGAGCTCTGGGCTGCGTCCCATCCCTGCTCTCGTGAATAGTGGAGGTTTGGGGAAGGGCCGGGAGCCTTCCTCCTGCCTCCTCTTCCCTGAGAGCTAGGTGTCCCTGTGAGGGGTGGGGAGGGCCCAGGCTGCTGTGACCTCCTGCCTCCCCCCCCAGAGACTGGCAGGGGCAGTTCCTGTGCCCTGCTCTCTCTGTGGTATCTCTAAGCACAAAGAGGGGCAGGTTGCAGGGTGGCACAGGGAGTCCAGGAGGTAAGCTCAGGGACTCTGCGTCTCAGTGATGGCAGGATGCTGACTTGGGAGTGTTGTGAGCTCCAAGGGCAGGCTCTCAGTTGACCCCAGAGTCAGTACTCACCTTGCTCCTAGGACAGAGAGGGGCCCCTGGCTGGGAGCTACAGGGTCTGTTTGTGGGTCCAGGGTTAGGTAAAGGAGCCTCAAGGCCTGATGGGCTCAGTGGATGGATGCAGAACCGGTGCAGAAGATAATCAGAGCACACAGGACTTGTCCTTGAAGATCCCATTAGTCAAGAATCTTATCTGGGAGAGTCTGGAGTTAGAGCCCACTGAAGGGCCAGGGCTGTGGGTTACTGCAGATGGTTTAGAAGGTATATATGTGAGCTGAGCAGGGTGGTGCATGCATGGAATTTCAGAGATCAGGAGGCAAAGATGGGATTGTGAGTTTGAGGCCAGCCTGGGCTACATAGTGACAGTGGGACTCCGTGTCTGAAAACAAAAACAAAAAACCCCCAAACCCCACAAAAACCCCAAAACTAAACCCAACCAAAACAAACCAAACAGAAACCCCACTCCCCCGACAAAAAATCTAAAACAAAAAACCCACAAAGGAGAAGGCGTGCATGTGGGTTGTCTCAGGAATGTGGGAGCTCAGTCACCTCTAAAATACACCATGATCACCCCTAGTTGTTGTTTTCTTTCTCAGCTAATAGCCGCTCTTGCCCAGCTCCACTCCGCACGGTGGGAAAAGGCCAGATGTGAATGCCAGGCTTCTGCACCCTGAGAGGTTTGGCTCATCATCATGCACGTGCTCTGTGGTCCCAGATTCTGAGCAGCACTAACACTCTCCAAGGATGCCATCCTCAGAGCCCTGTCATGTCCTGACCCATATCAACAGGGTCCCCATATCTCACTACATTCCTGCCTGGCACCTCTTTGTGCCCCAAAGACAATTTTTGTTTTTCTCCATTCCTCAGTATTGCTTCATTGGTTATACAAAAGCTTGTGTCCATTTTGCTAATTATAAGATAAAAACCAAAATGACAGTATAGACTCCCTTGGTTAGACAGTCACATTGCCGTAGAGTTAGTGAAGGGCTGACCTGGAGAGAAGAGGCTGGGGGCTGTGCTGAGACTTCTGGAAGGTGCGTTTCTCAGGATTGTGGTGGGATTGGGGAGAGCTTCGGAGGGGAGGTGGCTGACTGTCCTGGATGAGAGGAGTTCTCTCCACTCTCATCCTGAGCGCCCATATGGGAGCCCACCAGCCCCACCGACAATGCCTCACAGCTCAGATTGGCTCCCCTGCCCATGTGGGGGTGTGTCCAGCTGCCTAGAAGGCATTTCCCCTGGAGTCCAGCTCAGCAGATACCTGTGCCTCCACCCACAAGGACCATCTCCTTTCACACACCCACGCCCCAAATCATGTTGTACCCTAGGGCGCATTGTCATCTCTCCGCTACCAAAAATAAACCACCTCATGCACCATCCTTCACCCTGTACACTTCTTGCCCTGCCTCAGTCACCAAACTCTGAGACCTCCTGCCTCCAAATATTCCCAGCTCATCCCCTGGTCTCTTTCCTCTCTCAGGCTCTAACATCCCCTGCATTCTCAATACCTGACTGTTCCTCCCTACTTACCTAGGAAAGGGCTATGGGCTGGACCCAGGCCTGGGCAAACTTCCATCTGCCATGGCAATCGCTGGGAGTCGGGTGGGTGTGTCTCACATTTCTGGAGACCATCTTTTCCTTTGCTTTCCTTTGAACAATTGAGATGATAGGAGACATCAGCATTCATATCCACATAAATTCCTAAAGTGGATGCATACTAAATACCACATATCTTTTGTTAAACTCCCCACTTCAGAGTTCTTAATTCAGAAGGCAGAGGAAGTTTCATCATCCACAGCTTACCTGAAATATTCAGAAGCAGAGTTTTGAAAAGTCTATAACATATGCATTGCACTCAGGGGCATAATCAAGAGAGGGGATGGTCAGAAAGGGTAAGGGCAGCTGGGAGTGGCTCCTGGCTACCCTGGGGGTGTCATTCAAGATTAGACATAGGAGCTAAACTGAGGCACAATAAGTGGGGCAATGGTTGTGTCCTGCCTGAATGTGTGGGAAGATTTGGGGAGAGAGTGAGGGCTGGACCTTGGCAGTGTTTCAGTGACGTTTCTGCTTCTATCCTTCGCAACTCTGAGTACTTGCCTTAGATTTTCTCATTCTTCAGATATCTCTGCCACCTTCTGAGACCTGCTTATTCCAGTCTTCCAACTGACAAATGCTCACCTCTGTCCCTTCTGATATTTTCTTCCCTAGAATTCCACTGTTTTTTTCCCTTCTTTTAAATTAAAAACTGCACATATTCACAAGTATATTTTATATTCTTAAAATAAAATACAACTATATATATGCATTAAAATACTGGAAACTATTTTTGGATATGGATATTATGAGTGATTTTGTTCATTTTCTTTGTAAAACCTTTTTGTACATTCCTTTTTTATGTTGTGATACAGTTGTATTTTATTTTAGTTTCCTTTTATTGGAAAATGATGGTAGGGTACCAAGTAATACAGCATTTACTTTTTCCATTATGCAACTATTACATCCCTGTTGGTTACACATTTATCAACTTACAAGGTTTATGAAAACTTTTGAGTAATATGTGGTAAAATGCATATGCATATTTGGGTTATGTTCCCCTATTTTCCCATGTACTCATGAAGTTGTATCATTTACACTGAGATTACCCTCTTCTCCTTTATCTGTACATTTTTTCTCCTCCCCATCCCACCTTCAGCAATCTTCACTTCCCTCTGCTAGTTCCCTCCCTCCTTCTTTCTACTCTTT
>VMDO01020151.1:0-38109 GCA_007922755.1 Pedetes capensis | reverse complement strand
AGCAGAGCAGCAGGCCAGCAAGGGGGCGGGCAGCGCTCCCCTCACACACCCACGACACGTTCATTCTTCCTTCTTTCCTGCATGCATCCACACGCCACTCCCCAAATGCTCAGAGTGTCTCTAAGTGACAAGCCTGACCCTCAGGCTGGGGACATGTGGACACTCTGGAAAAGACACAAGCTCACACGTAGGAAGACCAAGATGTGTGGTGACACGGGTGTGATGAGAGCCAGGGCAGCGTCACCACAAAGGGCCTGGTGCGTGAAGCACAGGGAGCTGTCTGCACTCTAGGGAGTGGGGTCGGGAGTCCAGGAGCCCCCCAGCCTGAACAGAGGGAGGAGGGGCAGAGGACAGGACAGGGGGAGGGAGATGAAGAGGAAGAGCAAGGATGGAAGGGGAAGGAGGAGCAGAGCGGGAGGTGTGGGAGCCGGAGTTCATCAGAGCCACGTGCCAGGCGGCATCTCGCGGTCTGTCCGTGGGGGCCAGTTAGGGTGCACTCTGACCCACTCAAATAGGAGATGCAGTGTGGACGTTAGGGAAGACACGGGAGAGTTTCTGGAAGAACATGGAGAGGTCTCCAAAGTGAACACAGAGCCAGATGCAGACAGATGCAGATCCATGCAAGGAGTGTGCCAGCGTTTGTGTAAAAACTGGGCACCAAGCATATCTACCCATTTGATTGATGATGCATAAACCATAAAATGGGCTGGGATTTAACTCAGTTGGTAGAGTGCTGCGCTGCGGTCTCTGAGGACCCGAGTTCAATTCCCAGCACCATAAGAATGGGAGAAGGGCCTGGCAATCCACTCCCAAGGCAATCCCAAAACAGTCAGCCATTGAAAACCCTATGAGGGTCGCTATGAGTCGGATACCGACTCGACGGCACCTAACAACAACAACTAACAAACCATAAAATATCTCTGGTAAGCGTAGCTAGAAGAGAGGATTTTGAATATTCTCACCATGAACAGATGGTAAGCGTTTAAGGTGATGGATACACCACCCTGATTTGATCATTGCACAATATGTACATGCATTGACACTTTGAACCCCGTAAATACATATAATCATTAAGTACCAATCAAAAATGAAATAAAGCTTCAAAAGAGTCATCTCTGGTTAAGACCTGGATACTTGGCTGCCCCCTGCCAATCAATGGCAGGGGAGGAACAGGGGTGGACAGGGATGCTTCCCTCCCACAGGCTCTTTTGTACCCTTTGGAATTTTAGAACAGATATATGAATTATCCACTTAAACATGCACAGTGTGGGACAGCCATAGTACTGTGGCACTAATGGCATCTGATCCTGTCAGATCTGGGAAGCTAACCAGGGTCAGGCCTGGTTAGTACTTGGATGGGAGACTGCCTGGGAACACCAGGTGCTGCAGGCTTGGGAGAAGGACCTGGCAACCCACTCCCAAAAAACAATCAGCCGTTGAAAACCCTATGAATAGCAGAAAAGCACTGATAATAGTGTTTCACCTGTTGTACATAGGGTCGCTGTAAGTCGGACACTGACTCATTGGCACCTAACAACAACACTGTATGGCATACTTAATTTGTATAACTATAGCCATAGCACTGTGGTGCCCAATCCTGTCAGATCTTGGAAGCTAAGCAGGGTCGGGCCTGGTTAGTACTTGGATGGGAGACCACCTGGGAACACCAGGTGCTGTAGGCTTGGGAGAAGGACCTGGCAACCCACTCCCAAAAAACAATCCACCATTGAAAACTCTAAATAGAGAAGCACTGACAATAGTGTTTCGCCTGTTGTATGTAGGGTCACTATGAGTTGGATACCAACTCAACGGCACTTAACAACAACCAACATGCACAAATAGTCGGGTGCGGTGGCGCATGCCTGTAATCCCAGCAATTTGGGAGATAGAAGCAGGAGGATCATGAATTCAAGACCAGAGGCAGCCTGCACAACTTAGCGAGACCCTGTCTCATGATAAGAAGGAAGAAAAGGAGCTGGAGGCGCAGCTCCGTGGCAGAGCACTCGCAATGCATGCGCAAGGCCTTGGGTTCGAGCCCCCTAGTACCAAAACAATTTTTAAAAAGCACAAATAAAGCCAGGGGTGCGGTGGCGCAAGCCTGTAATCCCAGTGGCTCGGGAGGCGGAGGCAGGAGGATCGCAAGTTGGAGACCAGAGACAGTCTGTGTAACTTAGCAAGCCTGTCTCAAAAAGCAAAACAAATGGGCTGAGGGTGCAGCTCAGTGGTCCAGCACTTGCAGAGCATGCAAGCTCAAGGCCCTGGCTTCAACCCCAGTACCACACACACACACACACACACACACACACACACACGCATAAAAAAATAAAATTAAAAAAAAAAAGCACAAATAAAGATGGTTGCAGAGGCCTGGGGCTTTCTGGCCCTCGCTGGGTAGGTGGGACCCTCACCCCAAAGGCTCACCTGTCTGCCAGGCTGCCAAACACAGCTGCCCCCACCAGCACCCCAGCCATGTAGAGGGACTGAGCCAGGTCACGGAGGGTGCGGGCCTCACAGACCAGGTCCCACTGTAGGGGGAGAAAGGGACACTCAGCCTCGGCCTCGGACAGCAGCCCCCCGCCCACTGCCTGGCCCCGCTGACCTCCATCACGATGGTGGACGGGAAAACGCTGCGGTCGTAGACCCAGCCATCCTCGCAGCCCTCTGTGGCCGCCCCGTGGGCAGAAGCGTTGGGGCTCAGCAGGGCCCACTGAGGCTCCGTGAAGCGCTGGCAGGGCTCGGGAGCCCCATGCTGATCCAGAGGTACCGTGGCCCTCAGCCAGGCCCCGGAGTCGTTGTCGGTGGCCTGTGAGTGGTTGGCGAGGTGTTGGCAGTGGTGGGCAGGCGCGGCCGCCGTGAAGTTCTGCAGGAAAGTGTGGCAGGCCAGCAGGCTGCACGGCAGCAGCAGCAGAGCTGTGTAGACCAGTTGGAAGCGGCCCACGCCGCCCAGGGCATCCAGCAGGTCTGTGAAGGCCATGGCCGCCACCCTGCCCTGACGCCCAGCCTGCCCCGGCCTTATGTAAAGGGACCAAGGAGGGGCCTTGGATGGAGGTGGAGGAGCAGGCCAGGGGTCAGGATGGCAGACACCCTGTGTCCAGCCTCTCAGCAAGGTCTGGTTACACTTCACGGGAGGCCGGGAATCCGCAGGGTTCCCCCGCCCCCACGCCCTTTCTCCAGGGCTCAATCCATCTCTCACCTTCTCAGGTAGAAAAGCCAAGGGTCCCAGAGGCCACCTCATAGCCCAGCGCCCCAGGCTGCAGGTACAGCTGCCCTGCCCAAGGCCCTCACTGCAGAACCCCAGCAGTGAGCGAGGCGCGGTCACCTTCCCTTTCCTTGGGAGGGCATCACGGCGTTCAGGAGCCCCGATTCTGGCCTCAGCACATCAGACTCGGTCCCTGTCGCCAGGATCCAAATCACCAGGACCTGAGCCATAGGTGCTCAAGGTCAGAAAAACAGTGGGGTGCCAGCTGCTCGACCTTCCCTACTCCATGAGAAGTTCAGAACTTGGCTGCACAGGTCCACTCAGAAAAAGTCCTTTAAAAATGCCCAAAGAGCCAAGCGCAGTGGCGCACGACTGTCATCTCAGCAGCTAGGGAGGCAGAGGCAGGAGGATTGCAAGTTCCAGACCAGAGGCAGTCTGCGTAACTTAGGGAGACCCTGTCTCAAAAAGTAAAAAAAATGGACTGAGGGTGCAGCTCAGCGGTCCAGCGTTTCCAAAGCATGCAGGCACAAGGCCTTGGGTTCAACCCCCAGGACCGCAAAAAAAAAAAAAAAAAAAAGCCCAAAGATGGGCACCCTGGTGCACACCTGTAATCCCAGCGACTCAGGGGCCTGAGGCAGGAGGATTGCAAGCTCAAGGCCAGAGGCAGTCTGTGTAACTTAGGGAGACCCTGTCTCAAAATAGAAAAGAAAAAAGGATGGGGGTGCAGCTCAGTGGTGGAGCGCTTGTTTGGGATATGTGAGGCCCTGGGTCCAACCCTCAGTATCGAAGAGAAAAAAACCCACACAGGGCAGCCGAGAGAAGGCCCCACTCAGCCTCAGAACCGGGGTCTCTGAAGAGTCAGGTCCCCAGATCGCCTCAGCCTATGCTGCTCCACACACACATCAAATGAAACCAACCCAGAGAATGAGTGAGCGCTGAGCAGAGACCAGCGCAGGACACTGCTCACCTCCTCCCCTGTCACAGCCCCTACTAACGAGGACACCCAGGCCAGCAGGACCTGACCCAGAGGCTCCCAGTGAGTAGGTGACACAGGCCAAATGCAAGCTCAGGGTGGGAGACAGTGCGACACCACCTGCCACTCAGGGCCCGTGAGGGTCTCCACTGCCACCTCAAGGCAGCGAGGCAGCCCCTCCTCTCCCTCCCACTGTGCCCTGTAGACCCTGTCCTCTCTGGTGGCTCTGTCCCATCCCCCGTTCTCCCCATCTCAGCCCACTCTTATCTCAGGTAAGACAAGCCAGGATCAGAGGCAGCTTATCCATGCTGCAGGTGGCTGGGT
Organism: Pedetes capensis; assembly: GCA_007922755.1. Taxonomy (NCBI): domain Eukaryota; kingdom Metazoa; phylum Chordata; class Mammalia; order Rodentia; family Pedetidae; genus Pedetes; species Pedetes capensis. The sequence continues at coordinate 33,613 of VMDO01020151.1, read as the reverse complement.
CACAGGGCACCCCAGCACCCCACAGAAGACCTGGAGGAGGCTCTGTGCTCTGGGGAGCTCCCTGGGGGGTCAGGTTGGGGGCTAAGCAGGGGTTTGGGTTTCAACTGGCACCTTCACTGGCGGATGTGTGAAGGGAACGCAGGGGTCAGGGCTCAAGGAGGGCGTGGAGGGCCAGCTGGGCCACCTGGGCCCTCAGGTGAATGGCCCGGTTCCCATACCCAGGCCCTCCCCCACCTCCAGCAGGGGTGGGCATGAAGCCATGAGCTGGCCCAGGTCAAGGCCTGGGAGAGAGACGCCAGAGACAGATGTGGGGCCTTTTCCTTTATTATTCAGGTTCCTCTGCATGGAAACACGAGACCTCCCACTCCCCACCTAGTGGCTCTGGTACCCCATACCCTGGACACAGTCCCTGAAGAGTCCCCTTTAAAATCACCAATATAAAAAAGGAGAGGAAGGGGGAGAGACGGGCAGCTCGTGGTGGGCACGTGGGTCTGGGGGTGGCGGGCTGCAGGGCAGAGGGGGCTTTGGCATCTGCACAGGGAGGCATGGACCATCCCAGCCCCAGGGGCTCCAATACCCAGGTGCAGTCTGTGCAGGGCTAGTGGTTATGACGTCTGCAGGGGAGGCCAGGTGGCAGGGCAGGAGTGGCCTCTGGGGTGAAGGGAGGGGACACATCAGGATGTTGGGGTGGGGGGCTGGGACTGTCAGCTCCCCCAAGAGCCCTGAAGCAGACGTAAGTGGACAGCAGCCTTCCTGGCGTGGCCACAGGCAGGCCTGGGGGATCCACCCTGAGCCCGTGGCCGGGGAGGCAGGGAGGACCCCGCAGCTCTGCCCAGAGCAGGGGCACCGTGGCAGCTGGGAAGAGGGGGTACAGGAGGATGAGGACACCTTCCCGCTCCAAGGAAGGCACTTGCAGCTGACGTGGCCTGGTGTCGTGGCAGGAAGGTGTGGCTTGGCAGACCAGGGAAAGAGTGGTGCAGCAAAGGAGGCCGGGCCTACCGCCTCACGCAAACATGGTCAGCTGTAACCACTGCAGAGGAGAGCAGACAGGTGGGCTCGGGCAGCAGAAATGGCTGCATGGCCACTTCAGTGTCCCCTGTCACCCAGCCTGAATCCAGCCCCTGGCCCCACAGCTGACACCACCATCACTTCTACTTCGAGGTCCCCCCAGAGGGTGGGTGGGTGCTTGTGCCCATTCGAGTTGAACCTCTTGCCTTTCTTACCTCCTCTACCCCAGGAGACCAGGCTGCTGCCTCCCCCAGGGGTTTCCAGGGCCTGCCCCACTTCCTGTGCCTCCCCCAAACCCAGATTTCCCCCCTGGCCTTGCTTCGAGGGCTGGGTCTGAGACCACAGGCTCCTGCCCAGGAAAGGACAGGAGAACATGGGTCAAACAAGCGAACTCTGCCACCTCAGCCGCTTGCCCCTGGGCCCAGGGAGAGTCCCACCTTAAACAGGTCGAAGGTCACCACTCCATCCAGATCTGTATCCAGAGTTTTGAAAAACCCTGTGTTCAAGCAAAGACGACGCAGGGCTGAGCACTCAGTGGGATGTGCACATCCGTCCAGGATGGCCAGGCTGCCGCCCACCTCCCACAGCACCCCGAGTGGTCACCCCTTAGAGCTGGGGAGCTTCCTGCCCTAAGATGCCTCCCTGAGCCTCCCCTCCCCCACGCCCTGCCTCCAGGTGGCCAAGCACAAGACCCCAGAGCACCCTGACACCCGCCCCCTGCACTGCCAGCACCTGCCATTCACCCCTCTGTCCTCCCCACCGGCTCAGGGGGATGCGCTTGGGTCCTAGCAGGAGGGGACACTCACGGAACATGGTCTCCAGCCGCACCAGGCAGCACACGAAGTTGTCAAAGTCGACGGCCAGGTCGGGCTCCGAGTAGCGGGTAATGATGAGTTCATACAGTTTCTTGTTAAGCTTGAAGCCTGGGCGGAGGGCAAGTAAGGGCCAGGCAAGGGCAGCCCGGCCCGGGGGACAGGGAGCGGGTGGCCAGGCAGGGTGCTTGGGGTCATTCTTCTCCAGGGAAAAGGGTAGAGGGACCTCTAGGGTGGGGCCAAGAGCCGAGAGGGGCTGGGCAAGCGAAGGCCGGTCACAGAAGGGCACCATGGCCCAGGCCACCCCAGGACATCAGGTACTGGCCACAGAGGGCCAGGAGTCTGCGGGAGTTTGTTTTGAACGCCCTGGCCTCATCCTCTAACAGGCTGGTGAGGGTAGAGCCTGCATCTCTCTTGCTGGAGACTCAAAGCCTGGCTCAGCCAGCCCTGGTTGTGTGGCCTGAGCTCAGTCATTTTGCCTCTCTGAGCCTTACTTTTTCCCTGTGCCCAATGGAGATAATGAAAGACCTTGTCTTTGGTAGGCGGGAGTGAGGAGGAAAGGGAAGAACACTGATAAAAGCACTCAGCTGGCGCCTGTAATCCCAGCGGCTTGGGAGGTGGAGGCGGGAGGATCGCAGGTTCGAGACCAGAGCTAGTCTGCGTAATTTAGCAAGGCCCTGTCTCAAAAAGTAAACAAAGCGGGCAGGGGGTGCAGCTCAGTGGTCCGGCACTTGTAGAGCATGCAAGCGCGAGGCCCTGGGTTCAACACCCAGTACCGCCAAAAAAAAAAAAAAGCACTCAGCTGTGGAACCATGGTAAAAGGCCAAAGATAGCTGTAACCACATCACCCCACGCCACTTCCGCCAAGGGCTAGTCAGTTGGGCCACTGGCCTGGGCAGCTGTCGGAAGGGCAGCCAGGGCACGGGAGCAGTGGGGCCATCAGCCCCGGGCCTTACCTGCCGACTCGATGGCCATGCGCATCTCGTAGGCGCTCATGCTGCCTGACTTATCCAGGTCAAACTTCCGGAAGATGGACTGGGGTGGGGAGTGGAGGGTGAGGGCCAGGCTGAGGCCCCCAGCCCTCCCTGCCTGCCCCCAGCGTGGCCGAAGGTGGAGGGGAGCGTCCCAAAAGGGAGTCATTTGCTAGGCTACTCAGGGGCAGGGAGGGGACCCATGCCAAGAAGCAGGGCCCTGGGGAGGCCCGGCCCCCAGAGGCACCCTGGGGTCTGAGGTCACGGGGGAAGGAAGGCTGAGGCCCGGCCACCTACCAGGTAATTCCGGATGCGGTTCCACAGGATGTTGAACTCCACCAGACCCAGCTTCCCGTTGCCATCGCGCTGAGCGGCTGCTAAGGAAACCCCAGAGCTTCGAGCAGGTGTGTGGGCGGGGACAGCTAGGGGGACGCAAGATGGCCGCAGAGAGAGCGAGACGACTTGGAGGGGACAGAAGCAAGGGCTATGAGCAGCCAGCCCATCAGCAGCGTCCTCTGGCCTGGGTACAGGAGGGTGACTGGGACAGGGGGGCGGGGCAGAAAGAGTGCCAGCCTTAGGCCCAGGCCTTGCTCCACCTTCCACTTGACTCAATGCCTGTGCCTCAGCTTCCCCCTCTTGATCGACTGAAAGATGCCCGGGAAGGTGTGTCTGTCCGTGGGGCCCTGGTGCATCCCCATCCCCCTAACTTTGTCCCATTCTCTGCACCGTCTATGGGACAGTTCACCCAGCGCCTCCCTCACGTCCCTATCCGCCACCAGGAGACAAAAGCAGACAGCAGGATACATCCATGAGGTTCACCATGCTGCGGCAGGACTCCATGCTGAAGCCCTTGGTCCGCAGGTCTTTGTCTGCAAGAAAATACCAGCTCTGGCGCCTCCACCCAGCGAGCGTCCTGCACCTGCCCTGTGCTGGGAGCCCTGGGTGGGCTGGAGTCAGGGGGCTGAATCCTGCCCCGTGGGGACAGAGTCCAGCAGAGCAAGTGGCGTGTACTGTTTTCATTGCCAGAAAAGCATTTGAGCAGCCACGCTGGTGTCCTGACAGCCACGTCAGCACCTGATGATTGGCCCAAAGTAAAATGAAGCGAGGGCTGAACGGAAGTGAAAGAAATAGGGTAGAAAGTGCAGGCAGGGGTTTGTCGCAGGCTGGGAAGCCTTCACAGGCAGAATGGGGCAGGAGAGAGGTTCTGGCCTAGGGAAGTGTATTGACACAGGTCGAGGTGGCAAACGGCAGGGCAGCTTGGGGAGTATCAGTCCTCACGTGGCCAAGGCCAGAGATGAGGGGAAGATCAGGGGTGGCCGCCTTGCACTATGCATGTTGGGGAGTAAAGCCGATCGTGCTCTGTTCCGCGAGCCACTCAGCCTGGCCCTGGGGTGCATCTTTGGGAAGAAGGGGGAGCCTTTTCCTCGGCACTAAGATGCTGACAGCTGGCTCTGCCGTGAGCCTGCTGGGCTGTCCTTCATGGTTGTTGTTAGGTGCTGTCAAGTCAGTATCTGACTCATAGCGACCCTACATACAACAGGCGGAACACTATTGTCAGTGCTTCTCTGCTGTTCATAGGGTTTTCAATGGCAGATTGACTTTTGGGAGTGGGTTGCCAGGTCTGTCTCCCAAGCCTACAGCAGCTGGTGTTCCCAGGCGGTCTCCCATCCAAGTACTAACCAGGCCCAACCCTGCTTAGCTTCTGAGATCTGACGAGATCGGATACCACAGGGCTATGGCTGCAGGCCATCCTTCATGGGAGGGGTGGCAAATGCCTAGATTCTGACACTTGGAGGAAATGGGGGGCAGGACACAGGGCAGAGAGCAGCCACTCGGGGACCCTCACGTTTGCTAATGATCCTGTTGAGGATGGTCTGCAGCTCCTTGACACTGATCTCCAGGTCCTGAGGAGGAGAGCGAGGACAGTACTCCCAGGGTTGTCCCCACGTCCCTCCCAACCTGGTCCCCCCACCTGACCCCAGCCTACCTCCCCTGCCAGCTGCCTAAAGAGGGCTTTGAAGTTCTCATCGATCTCCTCTTCCGAGAGCACTTGCTGTGTAGAGAAAGGAGAGAGCAGGTGAGGGGAAGCGCAGGAGACGGGCTGGGACACTCGTGGATTACGTGTCAGTTTACCTCTCAGAGCCTCACTCTAAGCTGCTCACGAACTTTAGTTCAGGGATGAAGCTGAGGTTTGGGATCCCTGCTGTACAACCTTAAGCAAGTTCGTCAACCTCTCTGAACTTGAGTTTCCCATTCAGAGGCGATACTGTGGCAGGGCTGGGGGGAGGTGGTTATGGGAGGACTGGAGACGCAGACTTAGCCTGGTGAGAGCGCAGGGCTGCACACTGTCGATAGCATAAGCCCTTTGCAAGCTGCAAAGCGAGGGGCAGAGGAGGGACTGGAATTTGCTCTTATGGCTCCTATATGGAGGGAACCCGCCATGCTGGCTGGAGCCAGGGGACAGGACACAGGGCCCCACCACACACCCAGGGGTGAGGGAGAGGGGACAGGGGTGGGCCACGCACCTCGTCAGGAAGGGTGGCCTGGACCTGGTCATCCAGCTCCCTGCAGAGTGGGGAGAAAGCGCCGGTGAGGGAGGTGGGGCCTCCAGGGGCGGCTGGGCGAGGGCAGGGCGGGCAGCCCACCACTCACTCGGTCCCGGCCCGCTTCTCCGAGAAGAAGCGCAGCACGAAGTCGCCCTCCTTGTTGGGCTCGAAGGTAGAGGGCACCACCACGTACTCCCCAGGTGGCAGGCGGAAGCGGGTGCTGACCTCCCGCAGGTTGATGAACTGCTCCGAGCGTGCCCGAGACGAATTGGACAGGAAGAAGTCACGCTTCAAGTGCACGGCCGGCTGGCCCACCAGCTGGTGGGGGGAGGAGGCAGCCAGGCTGTAGTGCCCACTCAGCCCACCTTGGGAGGCCCCAGACCCAGCCGGACTCCAGGTCCAAGTCCTAGCTGAGGGGCTGGAGAGCTGGGTCACGGCTCTGTCACGCAGCCTGTGTCCCCCTGACAGGTCATTCTGCCTCAGTTTCCTCATCTATAAAATATGTGTGCCTAACCTGATGCAGAGGGTGGAGGCGAGGAGCAGATGAACGCAGAGAAGGGGCATTTAAAAACTATGCTGCCATTGAAGTAACAGTCTCATTATTACTGAGAGCCTGCCCCATGTCACTGAAGGGCCCTTGGTGAGTGACGCCTAACTGAACACACACCGCCCTGGAGCCAATGATGTCAGACCCATTTTAAAGAGGCTCAGAGCTTAAGCAACTCACTCAAGGGAACAGACCACTCTCCCAGCCTCCGCCCTGTTCCTAACCACCACCCCAGACTCCCCTGGTCAGCACGGTCTTAGGGTGAACAGCAAGACAGGAGGCCTCGTGCTCTTGTCCAGGTGGCACTCCAAGGACCAGGGTTCAAGTCTAGCCCTCACTTTACTACCTGCTCTCAGGCCCTGAGCGGTGCAATGTCTGGGCCGCCCGCTGAACTAATGCCGGGGGAAGGTTCAGGCAGGAGAACAAGGTACGCTATGTGGGGCGGGTCCACCATGTGCTCCACCCCTCTGGGCCCATCAGGCTGATGTGTCCAGGGCCGGGTAAACCAGATGAGTCAAGAGCCACACGTACCTCCGGGGGGACCTGCAAGAGAGACAGGGGAGGGAGGATGTGTGTTTGTCTCAGGGGCCAGGGCAGGGGGCATGAAGGGCAGAGGGTCTTGAGCTCTTAGGCAGGAGAGAGGGGATAAAGAGACAGAAGGCAGAGCCCGGGGCCTGCAGCCAGTGATGACCCAGACCTGTCCTCACTCCTGAGAGGGACCTGAGGAAGGAGGGCCCAGGCAGTGGTCTCTGTCCCTGGCATACTCTGGGCCTCCATTCTGAATCAGAGCCTCCAGAATAGAGGCTGGGTGGCCAACCACAGTGTCCTTAAGTCCAGGGACATCAGAGACCCACAGCCATCTGCTGCTTGTGGGTCAAGACCATGACCTCCCTTTACTCCAGCTGGGGAGACCCCGAAGTTTCTGCCCCCATGTTGGATACAACATGTGAAGCAAAGCAGGCACAGAGCAAGACTCTGACGTGTGATCACAGAACGCCCAGCACAGTCTCTCTTGAGCCAGGAGGCCCTCCACTGCCAGCCTTTGCTCCCACACTTGCCCACTTCTTTCTGAAGCCGAGCCACAGTCCGGCCCCAGAAGCTGGCATCTGGGTATGAGCAAAGGCAGTTCTCTCTTACCCAGTGCAGCATCCCACCCTCCAAAAGAAAGATGAATTCTAGAACCTTCCCTTCCTGGAGCCAACCACTGTCCTCCTTCCCCTGTCTCACTAGATGAATTTTAGGTCCCTGTGGACAGCCCAGTGATTCAGCAGCTGCTTCCTGGCGCTGCCTCCAGAGCCATGCGCCTTGAGTTGCTCCGGTAGGGCGGCTAGAAGGGCGGCCTCAGGCGCCCCCTGGTGGTCACTCGCAGCAGTGTGCAGCGGCCAAGCCAGGCCGCTCAGAGCTCAGAGCCCATGAGCCAGGCTCACCTCGTACACCGCGAAGCCAATGGTCTCCATGTCTCGGCCAAAGCGGCGCTCCCTGCGGCGGTGCTTCTGCATGAGCGCCAGCACAAAGCTGCAGCCGGACTCGCGACTCCCGTAGTCATCTTCGTCGTCCACCTCCTCCAACCGGATCTTGAACTGGGGGTTCACCCAGAAGGTGGCTGCAGGAGGAGTGGAGGCAAGAGTCAGAGGTGGAGCAGGGCAGAGTGGGGCCCCTGAGCCTCACCCACATACCCCATGTGTCCATTAGTAAATCATTAAGTGCCCTTTGTGTGTGAGGGGGCAGGAACACAGCTGGGACAGGAACCATCCCTGCCCTCTGGGGCTTGCATTCCAGGAAAGAGCTATAGATGAGCAAGTCAGGTGGGTTAATGCAATAATTACACAGAAAAGCAAGCTCGAGTTGGTCCGGGAGGTGGTGCAACTTGAAGAGACAAGGAGCAGCGAGGCTGTGAAGCACAAGCCAGGCACAGGGAAACCCAAGAGCAGAGGCCAGGAAGAGGCTCGCACATCCGGGTGCCTCTGAGCGCCTGGTGAGGCTCCCTCGGGCACCAGGGATCCAGGGAGGCAGTGGGGGGATGGAAGTGGGAGAGCTAAGGTGAGAAGACAGAACCAAAGAGCAAAAGGACCTCTCCAGTGGGCTTACAAGAGGCAGAGACATGACTGGATTACTTAAAAAAGGTGACTCCAACTTCTCTGTGGACCATGACTTAGAGGAGAGCAAGGGAGAGACAGCCAAGACCTGACAGGAGGCCACAAGAGCCAGCAAAGGATGACGAGGACTTGCATTTCTGGCAGTTTGGTGATTTAGCTGCCCGAACATGTTTACTAAAATAACCAAATGCAGGACAGCATGTGGAAAACTACTTTTTAAAGCCAATAACAAGCCATAGCATCTTTTCCTCCCAAACTGACTGTAGGAAAAAAAAAGTGTAATGAGGAAATCAAAACCTCGTACGCTGCTCGTGTGAAGGGAAAATGGTGCAGCTGCTTTGGAGAACTGTCTGCCTACTTCGTAAATGTTAAATATACAGCTACCGTGTTGTTGTTGTTAGGTACCATGGAGTCAAGTCCGACTCATAGTGACCCTATGTATGACAGAATGAAACAGCACCCAAAACTGTGCCATGCACATGATCTTTTTTATGTTTAAGCCTATTGTTGCAGACACTGTCAATCCATCTAGTTGAGGGTCTTCCTTTTCTTTGTTGACCTGACACCCTCTCAAACATGATGTCCTTCTCCAGGGATTGGTCCCTTCTGATCACATGTCCAAAATAAGTAAGACACAGTCTAACCATCTTTGCTTCCAAGGAGCACTCTGGTTTGCACTTCTTCTAGGATGGATCTGTTGGTTCTTTTGGCAGTCTATGGTATATTCAGTATTCATCTTTAGCACCATAATTCAAAAGCAGCAATTCTTCTCCTGTCTCCTTTATTCACTGTCCAGCTTTCACAAGCATATGATGCAATTGAAAATATGGCATGAATCAGGTGCATCTTCATCTTCAATGTGACATCTTTATTTTTCAGTACTTTAAAGAGGTCTTTTGCAACAGCTTTTCCCAATGAAATGCGTCTTTTGATTTCTTGAGTGCTGCTTCCTTTGGTATTGATTGTAGAACTTGGACAACCTCAATGTTTTCTCCATTTATCATGAAGTTTCATATTGATCCAGCTCTAAGGATTTTTGTTTTCTTGATGTTGAGGTACAATCCATACTGAAGGCTAAGTTCTTTGATCTTCATCAGTAAGTGTTTCAAATCTTCTTCACTTTCAGCAGGTAGAGTTGTGTCATCTGCATAACACAGGTCGTTAATGAGTCTTCCTCCAATCCTGATGCCACGTTCTTCTTCATAAAGTCCAGCTTCTCAGACTATTTGCTCAGTATAGAGATTCAAGAGATATAATGAAAGGACACAGCCCTGATGCACACCTCTCCTGACTCTAAACCAGGCAATGTTTCCTCCGTCTCTTTGTACTACTGCCTCCTGGTCCATGTACAGATTCCTCATGAGTACAATGAAGTGTCCTGATATTACCATTCTTTGCAATGCTATCCATAACTTGTTGTGATCCACACAGTCAAATGGTACCATATGACTCCATCATCCCACTCCCAGGTGTACATCCAAGAGAAATGAAAACATATATCCACATGAAAGCTTACACAGGAGTGGTCAGAGGAGCACTATTTACAATAGCCAAATAGAAGAAACAATCAATCATCCATCAACTGACAAGTGGATATAAAAAATGTATGTCCAGCCATGAACCTGAAATACCAGCAACTTGGGAGGTGGAGGCAGGAGAATCACAAGTTTGAGGCTACAGGCAGCCTGAATAACTTAGAGAGATCCTGCCTCAAGATAAAAAAAAATTATAAAGGGGCTAGAAGTGCAACTCAGTGGTAGAGCGTTTGCAAAGTATGTGCAAGGCCCTAGGTCCAGCCCTCCAGAACTGCCAAAAAGAAAAAAAAAAAAAGAAAGAAAAAAAGAAAAAGAAATGAAAAGAAAAAGAAAAAAACTCTTTGAGAATTTTTTTTAAAAAAAATTAAATGAAATTAAGTATCTGTTGAAAAGATTAACCAACAGAGTTTACAAAGTAAGAAAAGGAAATTAGGACTGGGTATGTAGCTCAGTTGGGAGGTGGACCCGGCAAACCACTCCCAAAAATCAATCAGGCATTGAAAACCCTATGAACAGCAGAGAAGTACTGACAATAATGTTTCCCCTGTTGTACATAGGGTCACTATGAGTCGGATACTAACTCGATGGCACCTAACAACAACACAACAATGTAGCTCGGTAGTACAGGGTGTGCTTAGCATGCTCAAGGCCTTGGGTTCAATCCACAACACCACAATCAATCAATCATCAATCAATCAATAAAATAAAATAAAATATAAAATTAGTGAATTAAGAATGGATCCAGAGAAACTGCCTAAAATGTAATCCAGAGAGAGTAAGAGATGGAAATTCTAAAAGCAAAGGTAAGAAGAATATAGCATAGAGTGGGAAGGTCTAGCTTACCCTTGACTGAAATTCCAAAAGGAGAAAATGGAGAGTGGGAACGATCTAAAAGATCATGGCTCAGAATTTTCTAGCATTGTTGGAAGACATCCATTCAGATCCAGGAAGTGCAATAAACCCAAAGCAAAATGAAGAGACATCCACACCTCAGTACATCATGGTGAAATTGTAGAATAGCAAAGAAAAAAACGTTTAAGATTGTTTGCAGCAGGCGTGGTGGTCAGGCAGATGACTGACTCACACAGCAACAATGGAAGCAGATTAAGGGATAAGAGAGTCTTCCATGGGCTGAGAATAATATCAGCCTAGAACTCTATATCCAGACGACTATCAACGATCAACAGGCTCTAAAGGCCCTTTTGACAACTACTGAGTTTATCACCAAGAGACCCTTACTGAAAGAAATACAAAAGGATCTATTTCAGGCAGTGGAAAATGAGCTCAGATGAGAAGTCTGAGAATGACGGCCATTGGTGTGCAGAGAATCCACACAATAGGGGCTGTGTTAAACAATGATGACAATGATGGCATTTAATTTGTGGCAGGAAGAAATATTTTAATTAAAATACTAGTTTATAATAGCATATTAGATAAAAGGAAAGGGCAATCCAACTTACATGTTCTAAGGTCTCTGCATTGTTCAGGAGGACGGTAAAAACGCTAACCAACTAAGTGCAGAACTTTTTTTTTTTTTTTGCGGTACTGGGGGTTGAACCCAGGGCCTCGCGCCTGCATGCTCTGCAAGTGCTGGACCACTGAGCTGCACCTCAGCCCATTTTTTTACTTTTTGAGACAGGGTCTCGCCAAGTTACGCAGACTGCCTCTGGTCTGGAACTTGCAATCCTCCCGCCTCCGCCTCCCAAGCCACTGGGATTACAGGAGTGCACCACCACGCCTGGCAGTGCAGAATGTATTAAGTGGGCTGGGATATGGCTCAAGGGCACAGTGCTTGCCTAGCCTGCATGAGACCCTGAGTCTGAGCCCCGGTATCACACACACACAAGTAGCAAGCACACGCTTTAGTCTTCCAGACTCATAGTGGAAAAAAATTAGAAAACAGAAAAAAAATAATATGAATGGCAGCTTAACAGGAAAAACAAACAGAAAATAAGTAATCAGTATGTGAGCTGAAATAAATGTAACTACAAATACAATACACAGTTATCACTGTGTCAATGGACTAAATTCTATAATCAAAAGATAGAATTTTTCAAACTGGATTATTAAAAAGCCAGCTATATACTGTTTATAAGAAATAATAACCAAACATCAGGGTGTGGAAAGATTTTTGGCGGCAGAGAGTACGAGATGAGATAGAAGAATAGGAACCAAGCTGGGCTAGCTGGGGCATGCCTGGAATCCCAGCACTAGAGAGGTAGAGACAGGAGAGATGTGAGTTTGAGGCCAGCCTGGGATACATAGCAAGACCTTGCTTCAAGAAATCAAAAATAAATAAATGAAAATATATAAAAGCATACTCATACATATACACATACATATATATATACACCCACTCCCAAAAGAAAACTGGGATTACTATAGTGACATTGGCTGAAATAGATTTGAAAGTAAAAGGAGTTATGACAGATGAGGGTGGTCATTAGAAAATGAAAAAAAAAAATACCAGGCACAGTGGCACATGCCTGTAATCCCAGCGGCTTGGGAGGCGGAGGCAGGAGGATAGCAAGTTCAAGACCAGAGGCAGTCTGCATAACTTAGCAAGACCCTGTCTCAAAAAGTAAAAAAATGGGCTGGGGATGCAGCTCAGTGGTCCAGCACTTGCAAAGCATGCAAGCGTGAGGCCCTGGGTTCAACCCCTGTTACTGCAAAAAACAAACAAACAAACAAACAAACAAAACTGAGGTAAAAAGATGCGTAATAATCAAAACTGCAGAAAATAGTAGTGAAAATTTTCCCTTTAAGAGATGGGCAAGACCAGGAAGCCCTCAATGCCCATTCCTCTTAGCTGTACATTTCTAGCCAGAATATTAAAACAGGAAAAAGTAACAAAGATGGAAGAATTGGAAAAGAAGAAACAAATCTATTATTACTTGCAAGATGACTTGTCCATTAGTAAACCAAAAAGAATATACAGATAAAAATCAGTAAAAATAATTACAGTGTAACAAGCTTGTTAGATACAAAATATATTTAAAAGGTCAACTGTTTGCTACTGTTTTAGCAACTATAGCTTTAGGGATGTAATTTTAAAAGAGATACTACAGGTTGAGACTTACTGAGGAGCTGAAACCAGGGCCGTGTACATAGTTTTGTAAGTGCTCTACCATTAGGTGCACCCCACTCCATTTTTTATTTTTTTTATTTGGAGCCAAGGTTTCACTAAGTTACACAGGCTGTCTCTGGCCTCAAACTTGAGATCCTCCTGCCTCATCCTCCAGAGTCACCGGGATTAGAGGTGTGGGATTTCCACTAACACAGGAAGTAAAGGACAAAGGAGCAGAATACTTGCAAGAGGGGAGGGAGAATGGGATCCAGAGCATGGTAGGACCACTCTGCCACTTTCCCAGGCAAGGAGGCAGTGTGGAAAGGCACAGGTTCACACAGGCGGACTGGAGACAGAAGGGATTTGGAAGGTGGGAATCTGAAGAGGTGTCCTGTGTGACCAAGTCTGTTTTTAATGCAGTGCAAGGTCAGGTTCCAGATGAGAGAAATAGAGGAGAGAGGTGGAAGACAGAGTGGGAAGTTACTAACTCATCGCAGAATGGCAGGGGACCTGTGCCAAGTGCTCGTTAGAGGTTTGTGGCTGTGGATTTACAGAGAAAACACCACCTCGGTCGTGTGGTGGTGATTTCTCTCCAGCCACACTCAATGGTTCTGAGCCAGCAGAGAGCTGGGCTCAGCTAGGCTTGTGGGTTTGCAGGCAGAGGAAGGGAGGGGCTGGGAAACTGGATATTTGCAGGGACGGGATTAAAATGATGACTCTGACCTGAGTAAGGAGAGAAAGCAAGAGGGGAGATGAAGATAGAGCAAAAGGCAAGGGAGGGGCATGCTCAGCAGGTCAGACAATTCCACCAGGGAGGTGTGTAGAGGAAGAGAGCTGAAAGGATTGGAGGTGGAGGGCAGAGAGCAAGATTTTTGCAGGGGCGGATTCTGAGGTGAGGCGAAAGGAGAGGCCAGCCCCAGCGTGCCCTTGGGGCAGGGCAGGGTGGGGCGGAACTAGGGCAGAGGAAAAGGTTGCCGCAGGTGAGGATGACGAGGAGCTAGGAGGCCAGGCTGCGGACAGTCATCCACATGGCTTTCTAGAAGCCCAGAGAAAGGTGCGAGAAGGATAGGGAGAAAGCCAGCAGGCCAGGAGGGAAGGGCTCAAGGGAAGGAGGAGTGACTGGGAGGTGCTCAAATGGCAGCAGGGTCTTCTCCCCTTCATTAGCACCAGGGCTCAGGCCCTGGGGTAGTGAGCCAAGCCCGGCTCTTTAGCACTGACAATGACATTTAATATTGTTCTCCTCAAAGCAAATTCAAGAGATCAGCAGGCCTGACTGGTGGAGTCCCATAAGCGTGGAAAGAGGCGTGGTGAGGTGACGTGCCCTGCCTGAGGCCCCGACCCCAACCCTGCATGTGCCACGTGCCGGTGGGCTCAGATCACCTGGGTAATTGCGACAGCCGCCGGCGGTGCTCCCTCGGCGCCAGGTGCCCTCGTAGAGCGTGGTGTTCCAGTTGCGGATTGTCCTGCTCTTGAGCGCGTCGGGCGTCAGGTTGCAGATCTCCAGGCGGGTGAACTCGCGCATGAAGTCTCGGAATGACATCCTGAGGGTGGACGTGCGGCGGTGAGCCGCAGTCTGCAGGCCGGGCTTGGGAGGCTGTGGTCCCAACAGGGGCAGAGGAAAGGGCGGCTCACCAGAACTCCCCATCTTCCATCTTGACCCGCAGCTGCTCCCGCTCATAGGGGTCCACACCGTTCCACTCCGAGGAGCTGTGGGGGACAGGGCACTGCCAAGGCGGAAGGCACTGGCCTACCTGGTTTCTGCCCCTGGGGCCTGTCCCCAGCCCAGGGCAGGCGGCCTCCCCATGGTCCAGGTACATGGGGTGCTTTCATCGGGGCCAGGTAGGACCACAGCTGGTGAGACCCCCACAGCCTGGGTTTTGTCGGGGCAGTGCGCCAAACCCAGTTACATAAGATGGACCCCCGACTCCATCCTGAGCCCACCCTCGGCTCGCCGAGCCTCTTCCCCGCGCCTCCCTGCCAGTGCCCGCTGCCCTGCCTCTCACCCGTCACTCCAGGCTCCCGTCCACTCCACCTCTCCCCAGGGGTTCCGCATGCGGATCAGGCTCACCCTCTGGCCCTGGTAGTTCACCTGTTCCCCAGAGCACCCATCAGCACAGCTTCTGGCGCGCGCTTTGACAGCCCATCCTAGCCCACCCCCCGCGCCTCCTCGCGCGGCCCCCAGCAGCACCCAGCAGCAGCCAGGGCAATACCGCCATAAAGCCTGTCCTCCAGGATTTTACAGCCCATAGAGGCAGCTGTGACTGCCGTCAATCAGGGTAAGCACGGATAAGCATCTCAGCATGGGTGTTCCAGGGGAGAGATAAGGTGCTGAGGGAGGTCACAGGAAGAGCAAGCACCTCGTACAGCCTTGGGCAGATGCCAGTGAGGCAAGGATGGGCAGGGAGGTGGGAACTGCCCTGCAGGGCAGGCCGCACCCAGGGCAGTACCTGCTTGGCCCCGGTCACAGAGTACGCATGGCCCTTCACCAACTTCTTAAAGGTGACAGCCTCCATGTCCAGGACACTGGAGATCTGCAGAAAGACACATGTGCCGTGGTCAGGGGCCAGCGGCACCACCGCTGCCTATAGCGCTCACAGGTCTTGGGCGGTCTCCCCTGCACATTAGAACAGTGGTTGGCAGTGGCAGGCAGGGACTCTAATCTTATCCACTCCAGTCTCACATACAGATGCTGCTTCTGGGGGTGGGGGCAGCCCAGGTACCCAACAGTGCTTCCAGTGGGAGGAAGCCTAGGTACCCCATTGGCACTGCGATTGGCTAGGACTGGAAAGACTGTGCCCCCAGAGGGTCAGAGTGAGGAGAGAGGAAATGGGGAAGGTCAGGATGGGCAGGGGCTGGGGTCAGGGCCAAGGATCACAGTGATGCCGGGTGGGGGTGGGGGTTGGAGGGTGACCTCAAGGATGAGGGAGGTCTGCAGATGGTGGTGGGAAGAGGGGGTAGACTACGGTAGGCTGGGAGGGGCGAGAGAGAGACCAGGACAAGACCACATTGGAGGCTGGTGAACCAGATAGGGGGTGGTCTGGAGGGGAAACGGGAAGGAGAGAGGAAACAGAAAGGAGAAGGGAAAGAGGAAGGAGAAGAGAAATAGGAAGAAGAGGGGAAACAGGAAGGAGAGGAAACAGGAAGAGAGAGGGGGAGAGGAGCAGAGCACAGGAGCAGAAGCACAAGTCTGGGGCAGAGCTGAGGCCTGAGGTTTAGGGAAGCAGCAGGGAGCGGGGACAGGAACGACCCAGGCATGGAGGAGAAGATGGGCAGGAAGAGCTGCATGAGGCTGGGTGCCAGTCCAGAGACCGCGCTGAAGGAAGGGGTGGGATCAGTGGCTGAGACTGGGATGAGGATGAGTCAGAGAGGATCACAGGCTGGGTTCAAGGGTCTGGGGGCAGCAGGCGGAGCACACTTACGTCAATGGAGCAGCCCAGCAGGGAGCCTCGCTCCAGCGCCTTGAGGATGATTTGGTAGAGGTCGCTGGGTGCCTTGCGCAGCTCGTACCACTCGGTGACCCCGCCCGTGAAGTCCTCAAAGCCCTCTGAGGTGCTGCCCCCCGACAGAGCCTCATAGCTGCCGTTCACCCTGTGGGCAGCTCCAGGTCAATGCTGTGGCATCAAGCAGGACCAGGTGAGAGGGCCAGGAGCAACCACCCTTAGGGGAGGCTGGGGCTGTCCCCGGATCCCTGCTCACTTGGCATAGGCCTTCTCAAGCAAGGCGCTCCAGAACTCGTTGCCTTGGGCAGAGTGCACAAACACCAGCTTGCCGTCCTTGGTGGGCAGCAGGTCATCCACGACCACGTCCACCCACTCTCCAAACTGCCACAGCTGTGGGGGAGGGGCACAGTGAGCACCTGCTTTGGGATCCCCGAGGTCTGAGGCCCACCCTCAGCTCTGCCAATTACTAGATGCATCATTCCAGATCACATACATATACTTGTTGTTGTTGTTAGGTGCCGTCGAGTCGGTATCCGACTTATAACGACCCTCTGTACAACAGGGGAAACACTATTGTCAGTGCTTCTCTGCTGTTCATAGAGTTTTCAATGGCAGATTGATTTTTGGGAGGGGGTTGCCAGGTCCTTCTTCCAAGCCTACAGCTTCCGGTGTTCCCAGGCGGTCTCCCATCCAGGTACTAACCAGGCCCGACCCTGCTTAGCTTCCGAGATCTGATGGGATGGGATGCCACAGGGCTACCACTGCAGGCATACATATACTAGATACACGTAAATAGTTATATTGTAGACCCTCTGAGCCACAAGTTCTACCTCCATGGACTCAACCAACAACACACAGTAAATAGTTGAAAACAAAATTACCCCTTTACTGAACACATACAGTTTCTTATAATTTTTCCTTAAATAATGCAGCATAACAACTTTTTATAGCATTTACATTGTATTAGGTATGAAGCGTTAAGAAGAGATGTCCTGAGGGCTGGGGTTTAACTCAGTTGATAAGAGTGCTGCTCCGCACTCTCTGAGGGGCTGGGCTTGATCCCCAGCATTGCAAAAATGGGAGAAGGACCTGGCAGCCCACTCCCAAAACAATCCTCAAACAATCAGCCATTGAAAATCCTAGGAATAGCAGAGGAGCACTGACATAGTGCCAAGCATGGCACAGTGTCAGGGAGTGTTTCATTCTGCCGTACATACGGTCACTGTGAATAGGGCCTGACCCTACAGCACCTAACAACAACAACGATGACCAAGAGATGTCTTAAAATACACACGAGGATATGGAGGGTGGATGTAGGTTACATGCAAAATACTATGACCTTTTTATATAAAGGACTTGAGCATCCATGGATTTTTGGTATCCATGGGGTCCTGGAACTAATCCCCTGTGCACACTGAGGGACAACTGTACCAGACACATAACCCTGAGCAGGTTATCTTCTCTGAGCCTCAGGTTCCCTGCCTATTACAGAGAGTGGCAGCACAGTCTTCACAGTAAGTAAACAAGATCAGGCCAGCAAAGCATTTAGCTGAACATCCAAACAGACCACGGTGCCTCCCCTGGAATAGAGAGGGTAGAAAGCCCTGGGGCCTGGATTCTCTCCCAAACCAACCCCTTTTTAGGCCATGTCCCTATGTCGTCCCTCCCCACTAGAAGCCTGGGCGTGGAGGTTAGTGGTGGAGACAGACAGACAGACGGACAGAGACACACACACACACACACACACACACACACACACACACACACACACACACACACACACACACACACACGCCCACACAATGTGGGACAAGACGGTTCCATCCAGACCCTTCAGCCACAAGATGGGCAGGGCTGGTTCCCGCAATCATGGTTCCCGCAATCACGGGATTTGCTTCAGAGACGCCAAGGGGCAGGTTTCCCAGGGGAGGAGGGGAGGAGCTCAGGCCCAGAGCACCCGGGACCAGATGCTTCCAGCGCTCCCTAAACGCAGTCAGAAGGGCAGCGGAGTTCAGAACAATGGAGGAAAGAGGAGGGCCCAAGGAGCTAGGGCTGTGGAGAAGAGTTTAACGAGCCAATCAGAAGCCAAGAAGGAGCGGATTGGCTGTTAGAGGAGAAGGCACAGAGCGGGGGGATGAGGCCACGCCCCTGCAGACTAGAGCAGGGCAGGTGCGGGCACTCCGTGCCAAAGCAGCTGGGCACAGTGGGTCCTGCACAGACCTTCTCTGTCTGTGTCTCTGCTCAGTCTCTCCGGTGCTGAGGATGGAAGCCAGAGCCTTGCACGTGCTAGGCAAGTGCTTTACCACTGAGCTACACCTCCACCCCAGGTTATTTATCCGGAAAGAGGTGGGCAAGGACAGCCTAGAGAAAGGAGCTCTGTCACTAGCAGGAAGGACAGAACGCCCAGGACTCCTGTGGCCATGGCTGGGACCACCAGGCTAGGAGACTCTCAACCAAGGTTGCCCAACACCAGCTCACTGAGAATTCATTGGTGTGACTTGAAAAATGGGCCCTGCTGCCAACATCAGAAAAATCTGGTTTAAACAGACTGAATCCTGAGCATGTCTTTTCCGTCTGAAACAGAGATTGCCAGAGTACAGGAGCTGGGAGACGGAGGATGGACAAGTGGAGACAGCCACATGTCTACCCAGAACAGTCCCTTTCAGATGGGGGAACTGAGGTCCAGGTGAGGGAAAGGATTTGTCCCTTGGGATACAACAAAGAACTCTTTCTATCCCTGATAAACACAACCAACCAGGAAAACGGCCAGCCGAAATACCTGCCCGGCTGCTCATACATGACAGATCAGAGATGGCACCGAGAGGTCAGATACCTTCCAGAGGGAGGGCTGCCCCCGCAGGGTGTGGCCCTTGGCCATCCTAACTTTAGAGTGCTGTGGGTCACCCCCTTCCACATCTCCCCCGGTGCCTGCTACCCAGCCTCCCCAGGGGGGAGCAGGGCCCTTCACCTGGAAATGGAAGATGCCAGCATAGCCGTCCTGGAAGCTTTGGCCATGGGGAACCACTCGGTGCAGCAGGGTGTCATTGAGGGTCAGGGAGGCAATGGCAGCCAGGAGCCAGCAGTCCCCTGGGAGGGAAAGGACCTGTGTCAGGCCTGCTCTGTGGATCTGCCCAGGTGGATGGGAGCAGTGGGCACAAGGGTACCCCTGCTGGGGAGGTCCCGGGATTCCCTGGGTGGGTAACCCCTCAACTCCCTGAAGCGTAGAGAAAAGACCTAGGAATCTGAACAAACCAGTGTCAGTGCTGATAGCCAAAGCCTGCCTGGGCTTGCGGGAGGGAGGAGTTGAAGCAGTGCCCAAAAGAGTGGGAACGGAGCACTAATGTGGAAAAAAACACCCAGAACCCCACCCCGGGGGCCTACCCAGCGCTCCCTGGCAGATGTCTGTGCGGGTAGCTCCATCCACGATGAACTGGGGGTTTGACAGCAGCTCCTACAAGATCCAGAGTCCTTCCTGTTCCTGGGCCGGTCCCTCCCAGGAACTGGCACCCCAAAAGTCCGGAGTCCCAGCTCCACTCCTCATCCCACCCATGGGGGCCCCCTCACCGTGGGACGCTTCCACTTGATGCCATAGGTTTTGGAGGAATTGGGACCCAGCTCCTTGAAGCCCAGGCTCTGGGGCACTGGGGGAAAGGCGTCATCGCGGAAGAGGACCCCACTCTGCAGGCAGCACGCGTGAAGCTGCGCATAATCCTGGCCCAGGTACTTGATGGCGTTCTCATGGCGGCCCAGGCCCAGCTCCTTGGCCCGCAGCTTCTGCACCTGGGCGGACACCCCGGTGCAGTACACGGGCGTGATGAACTCCTCCGCCATCCTGCAGGACGGTGCCTTGGGCTCAGAAGCTAGGCCTTCCCGAGACAGGAGCCCGGCTCCTGCCTGCCTGCACTGCTCTATTGCCCCTGCCCATCCTTCCTCCCCAAGCCAGGTTTCCCTGGCCTCACTGCCCTCCTCACAGAGCCCAGGACTCTCAGCCGCCTCCCATAGGTTCCCAGAACCCGGGAGAGGGCTCCCCAGGTCCCAGATATGCTGACCATCACTTCTCCTTTCCCCCAGTCCCATCGGCCTGGGTTTGCAGCTCTGTGGTCAGCCAGCCAGCCAGGTGGGGTAGCGCAGAGCCCAGCCCAAACAGGGAGCTGAGAGAGGCGCAGGCAAGGTGTCTCTGACCCTGTGGGCCTGCGGTAACCTCCACAGACCAGCCAAGCTCCTGGCTCCCTGGGCCCTTCCCCTGGCTTGGGGACTGAAAACTCCAGGCACACAGGATCCCCTTCCCCAGGCCCCTGAGACAGGCTGGGAGGCCACCGCGCTGGGCCCTAGCCCGGCTCCAGGGGACAGTGGTGAGCGGAGGCTGGGGCGACGGCAGACTGGGACGAGCGCCTAAGCTGCGCCGAGCGCCTAAGCTGAGCCGTTTCCCGACCCCCGACCCCGACCCAGGCCCTCGCACGATCTGGGGCGGCCGCTCAGCCCGGGAACAGTGCCGGGGTCAGAGAATCACAGCCCGGCCACCCCCCTCCTTACCTGGGGGAGGGGAGTGTGGGGGTCGCTGCAGTCCCCGCAGCCGGCTTCCTCGGTGGCAACTCAGGGAAGGGCCCAACCAGGAAGAGCGCTGCTCCCCGCCCTCCTGCACCGGCCTCCGCCCTCGTCCTTCCCTCCTCCTCCTTCTGGGGCTCCTACCCCGCTTCCTCCAGGCTCTCCCTTATCTCCCGGACGCCCTCTTTGACTATCTCCTGCTCGTGGTGTCTCCCCGCCTCTCCCTCCGCAGGCCCGGGGCCAACTGCGACAGGACAAATTGGTAAAAGGCAGCGCGGTCCCCGGGGAGGGGCCAGCGCCGTCGGGGCGGAGAGGGCAGAGTTGGGCGGAAGGACACGGCGGGGGAGGGGCGGCGGGGCAGGGCAGGGCAGGGGGTATTTTTAACTAGGGGAGCGGCTCGAGTTGCAGGGCGCGCGGCCCCACCCCACGCTGCGCTCCTAGTGGGGATTCCGGGGCGATCGCGCTGCCCCTGCGCCCCTCTGTCGGCGCGGTGGCCGCGGGCCTCCCCCGCTCCCGCCGGCCCCACGGGGCCGAGATGACCTCGGGCTGCGGAGGGGCGGCGAGGGAACCGTTGCCGGACACTCCGTAAGCGGCAGCCGCACTCCAGCGGGTCCCCGCCGCGGCCGGGCTGCAGGGCTGCGCCGGCTCCCCGCCCCCACCCCACCCCCGCGCTCTGGGACTCAGGCGCCGGCCGCCGCCACCGCCCTGCCCTGGTGGCTGCAAAGGTCCGAGTGGGGTGTGGGGAGCCGGCCCTCCATGCCGGGGTTCCCTGCGTGACCTTAGGTAAGTCCCTTCCCTGATCGGTCCTGATTTCCCCGTTCGTGCAGCGGATGGGAAGGAGCGGGCCCGAGGTGGGAGCCCATTGTTCTTTCGGAGCCTGGGGTTTTGTGAACCAGGTAGGAGGTGGACACCTTTGCCTTCTCCCCCAAGCACTTAGCCCACCCGCCTGGGAGCCACTGCTGCCGCCTTACCCGGGAGAGGGCGGCAGAGGCCGCGAGAAGGTCGGCGGGCCCACCTGGGAGCCCCGGATTCTGCCTTGGGGGTCTGCTACAGGGTGCAGAGTCAAGATTGCAGAGCCAAGAAAAAGGGGAGTCGGGCGCAGCTGTGGCGATCCCCCCCAGCCCAGGGCTCTTCACTGGGATGGGAGGTCCCCGCCCAGCAGCTGGAGCCCTTGTAGGATGTATGGACAAGCATTCTGCTGGGGAAACAGTGCAGCGCTTTCCTGGGATTCTAGGGTCCTTGACCCCCCAAAAGTTAAAAACTAACTGCATTTGACCTTTCTGAAGCGGGCGCTTGACCAACTCCTCTATGTGCAGGGCGCTCTGCTCACCTGGGCGTGAGGGGAAGATGTGTGGCCTAGGTCCCCTCTGAGGGAGGCAGGCAGCAAACCAGTTTTTACTCCCAGAATTAATTGGGAGGAAGAGGTGATGCAAAAGAGGCGCCTAACTGAAATGATGCCTGCAGCTGCCTAACTGAAATGATGCCTGCAGGCGTAGCACTGTGGCTTCCGATCCCATCAGATCTCGGAAGCTAAGCAGGGTCGAGCCTGGTTAGTCCTTGGATGGGTGACCGCCTGGGAACACCAGGTGCTGTAGGCTTGGGAGACGGACCACCAACCCACTCCCAAAAATCAATCCGCCATTGAAAACCCTATGAATAGCAGAGAAGCACTGACAATAGTGTTTCGGCTGTTGTAGGTAGGGTCGCTATGACTCCATGGCACCTAACAACAACAACTGAAATGAAGTCTGATCTGGTGCAGGAGGTGGTGGTGGTGCTAGGTGCTGTCGAGTCAGGCCTGACTCATAGTGCCCAATGTACAACAGAAGGAAACACTACCCCACACTGTACCATGCCTGCACGATTGTCAGTGCTTTTCTGCCATCCATAGGGTTTTCAATGACTCATTGTTTCAGGAGTGGGCTGCTGGGTCCTTCTCCCAAGCCTAGAGCATCTAGTGTTCCCAGGAGGACTCCCATCCAAGTACTAACCAGGCCCAACCCTGCTTAGCTTCTGAGATCTGACCAGATCAGATGCCAGGGTGGTAGGCTGTAGACTGTGCAGGTGTTAGAGTAAGTATTAATCAGACACAAGGCATTATGGCAAGGAGCGGGGAGGTGCCAGGCAGGGGGATTTGCCTACAAGAAGTGTTAACAGGTGGAGGAACTGGAGTATGCCTAGGGTTGCTTAAACAGAGAAAAAGGGGAGAGAGTGGCAGGGCTCCTTGGGCCCTGCAGTTTGGATTTCATTCTTCGTAAGGCGGACGGCAGATGCAATTTGTGAAAGCTAAAAAGAAGGTTGGGGCTGGACTTTAGCTCAGTTAGTAGAGTGCTGCTCCAAACTCTCTGAGGACCCGGTTCGATCCCCAGTACTGCAAAAAACGGGAGAAGGACGTGGCAATCCACTCCTGAAGCAGCCCTGAAACAATCAGCCATTGAAAACCTTATGAGGGTCGCTGTAAGTCGGACACCAACTCGACGGCACCTAACAGCAACAAGGAGAAGGCTGCATAGGAGTGGGCTTGAGGGGTCAGGAGAGGAGGCAGGGCATCCAGATAAGAAAAGGCCACTGACATCTGAGGATGGAGACAAGTAGTTCAGACTAAGGAGGTGGCAGGAGTTTTGTTTATTGGGGGGTGCACAGATCTTACTGATGGTACATGACAAGGTAGAGTCCCTCAGTGGCTCTCCTCCAGGGGCTGGGATGGACACTGTAAGAAGAGAAGATTCTCAGGGTGTTCAGGGCCTGAGTAGGAGGAAGGACTCCCAGCAACCTCTCCTCCTCTCTTGTTCTTCCTGGTCCACCGCCCTGTTGCTGTAGACAAATTCGTTGTCATATCAGGAAATGAACTTGACAAAGTGGTCATTGGGGGCGATGCCAGCCACAGGATGGAAGGTGGAAGAATGGGTGCACTGTTAGTCACTGAAGACAGCCCGTCCCTACTGTAGCCCAGGATGCCATGCCAGCGAGCCTCCCATTTTCAGCTCAAGGGTGATCATGCCCACAACCTTGGTGGTGCCAGTGGATGTGGACATGTTGTAGTGTGGAGCCCCCCATTCACCAGGCCACAGTTTCCCGGAGGGGTCATTCACAGCCTTCTGGGTGGCAGTGATGGCAGAGACTATGGTCGTGAGTCCCTTCACAATGCCAGAGATGTCACAGATGACCTTGGCCAGGAGACTTAGCTGTTGATGCATAAGGCGCTGCTGACAATCTTGAGGGAGTTGACTTCTCATGGTTCCTGCCCATCACAGACATGGGACATCAACAGAGGGGGCAGAGGTGATGGCCCCTTTGGCTCCAGCCTTCAAACAAGCCCCAGCCTTCTCCAACATAGTGAAGGCATCAGTGGACTCCATAGTTTTTTGGTTTTTTGTTTTTTTAAATCCAGCGATAAAAAGAAATGAGCAGCAGGCAGGGTGGCTCACACCTGTAATCCCAGCATTCGGGAGGCTAAGGCAAGAGGATCATGAGTTCTAGGCCAGACTGGGCTACATAGCAAGTCCCAGAACCCGCTGGGCTACATAGCCAGAACCTATCTGAAAACAAAAACCAAAACAAGCATAGAGAAATGAGTTATCAGGCTACAGAAGGACATAGTTAGACCTTAAATGCATCTTGCTAAGTGAAGGACGCCAGTTTGAAAAAGCAATATCCTACATGACTCTAACTCTTGGACATTGTGGAAGAGGCAAAATGAAGGAAGAGATCTGTAGTTGCCTGGATGTTGCAGGAGGAGAAGGATAACTGGGTAGAGCACAGGGCATTTTAGGGGAGTGAAACTACTCTATGGTACTATAGTAGTGGATATATGACATTATGCGTTTGTCCAAATTCACAGACTGTGAAACACTTAAGAATGAACCCTAGCCACGCACCATGGCGCACGTCTGTAATCCCACTGACTCAAGAGGCTGAGACAGGAGGATTGCAGGTTCGAGGCCAGAGCTAACCTGTGCAATGTAGTGAGGCCCTGTCTCAAAGTAAAAAGCAAAAAGGGGGCTCAGTGGTGGAGAGCTTATCTAGCATGTGCAAGGCCTTGGGCTCAACCCCAAGTACTGCCCAAAATAAAAAGAAAAATGTAAAAAGAAAAAAATGAATGACCACTAGTATATACTATAGACTTTAGTTAATAACATTGTATCAATATTGCTTCAATTGTAACAACACTATACCATACTAATGCAAGATGGGTTTTTATACATATATCTTTTGGTTTATTTGTTTGTTAGAGACAGGGTCTTGCTAAATAGCCCAGGCTGGCCTCCATGATCCTTGTGCCTCAGGCTGCCAAGTGCCCAAGATGTTAATAATAAGAGAAACTGTGCTGGGGGGAGGCTATAGGCAACTCTTCCTGCTTTCTCCAGGAGGCTACCTAGTGATAGCATAAGATCCCTGGGGTTGAGGGCTCGGTCCCCAAGACTGCCCTGCCTTCAGATGCCAGTCACAAGCCTCAGGTTGTGATCTGTGCTTCTAACCCACCTGGTATAAGTACAGATTCCCACAACCCTCTCACCTTGGATCTAATTAATTTGCTCAAGCAGTTCACAGAACTCAGAGAAATACATTTACCAATTTATCCTCAAGGAGATTACCAGGGATACGGGTGAAAAAATGCATAGGGGGAAGTGTGGGGGTGGGTACGGAACCTACACAGCCTCTCCAAGATTTTCCATGCATTTGGCTATCTGGAAGGTCTCTGAACCTTGGTTGAAATATGGACGACAGGGTGGAAACACGTTTGGACAGAAAGGATGGGATCCAATGCTAATGGACTGAGTCAGGAACCCAGCGAGGTCCATCTGTTTGAATGCTTCCTGACCTCTGTGCAGCATTCCTTCCTTTTGGGTGTGTGGTATGACCCTTTCTGACGTGGGGAGTCTTAGGATATACTATCAGACAAGGTAGCTCAGAGGACTCCTTTATGGCTCCAAGATGGAAATGTGGGGGAGGATTAGAGTGTATGATCCTCTTATGGGAAGAGAAACCCTAGTTTCTGTGGCCTGCCTTGGAGGGAGTTATGAGTTAGGAACAAAATTATGGACTAAAACACACACACATATATATATATATATATATATATATATATATATATATATATATCACGATATCACAATCTAGTGTATGATCGAGCCATTCCACTCCTGAGCTTTTACTAGAGAGAAATGAAAGCAAATAGACTTGTACATAAGCAATTCATAGTATATTCACTGTGACTACAATAGTCCAAAACCAGAACAAATGTTCATCGATAGGTAATAGATAACATCAAAAAATTATGGTATACGTACAATAAAAACAAAAAGCAATAACAACAAAACTGTGGTATACATACACAATGTAGTACTGCTCAAAAATTAAAAGGAACCAGTGAGTGAAACTCAGAATGCTTCTACTGAATGTATGCCAGGCAAGGGTTGTTGTTAGATTCCATTGAGTCGTTGCCTGACTCAAGGCAACCCTGTGTACAACAGCTAAACACTATTGTCAGTGCTCCTCTACTATTCATAGGGTTTTCATTGGCTGATTGGTTTTGGGGAGTGGGTTGCCAGGTTCTTATCCCAAGCCTATAGCACCTGGTGTTCCCAGGCCATCTCCTATCCAAGTACTAACCAGGCCTGACCCTACTTAGCTTCCGAGATCTGACAGGATCAGATGCCACAGAGCTATGGCTGCAGGCCAGGCAAGAATACATCCTATGTAATCCCATTCATAGAAGAATTCTAGAAAGTACATACTATAGTGACAGAAATCATCTCAGTGGTTACGGGCAGGGGGGACTGGCAGGTAGGAAAGGGTGGGACGGAAGGATTAGCAAGGGGCTTGAGGAAACTTTTTGGGGTAATGGATATGTTCATTATCTCGACTATAGTAATGGGTTAGCAGGTGTATACATACATTAAAACAAATCATTCACTCTAAATATGTGTGGCTTATTGTATGTCAATTATACCTCAATAAAGCTGTTAAGAACAGCATAAGGAACTGAAGAGATCAGCCTGGGTGATGTAGTGAGACCCACCCATCTGCAGGGGCTGGGGGGAAGGCATTAAGAAAAAAAGGGGCAATAATCTGGGAAAAAATAAAGTTGGATTCATAATTTGCATCTTATAAGAAATCCCAGGTGAACCCAGATTGAAATGTAAAAAGTGGGCTGTGGGTATAGCTCAGTGGTAGAATGCTTGTCTGGCATGGGGGGGAAAATCTATATAGCAAAGTCAAAATGATTCACTGAAGAAAATATTTACAATTTTAATTTACAATTTATTTTTGTTTGCAGTGCTGAGGATGGAACCCAGGACCTCACACATGCTAAGCAAGCACTTTACCACTGAGCTACATCCCCGGCCCTACAATTTATATCATACAGAGCTATTTTTCTCCACTTATAGGAAACAAAAATCCTTATATATCAGTCAGAAACCAAGATCAGCGGAGAAATGGGCAAAGACAAGGGCAGTTTACAGAAAAGACAAATAAATGGCTCTTACACATACCAAAAGATGCCTGAGTTCACTAGAAAAAGAAATAGATTAAAACTTCAACAGCCAGGTGTGGTGGCACACACCTGTAATCCCAGTGACTCAGGAGGCTGAGGCAGGAGGCTTGCAAGTTCAAGACCAGAGGCAACCTTCATCACTTAGCCAGACTCTGACTCAAAAAAAAAAAAAACGCAACCCAGTGGTAGAGCACTTGCAAAGTATGTGCAAGGACCTGGGTTCAACCACCAAGTACTGGGAAAAAAAAATTCACCAAGGGACCATTTTCTACTTATTAATTTTGGCAAAGATAAAAGCTCTATCTCGCTGGTTTGAGAGGTTCTGGAAATCAACCTTCTTCCTGCATTGCTGGAGAGATGGTGTTGAATAGGCAGAGGAACATTTGGCCAAAAACTCATCAAGATGACAGTTTGGGCTTTGCCCTTGGTTAAGCAATTCTAAGAATTCATTCTACAACTATCTTCGTACATTTTAATGATATCCTTACAAAGTTCCCCATCATTATACTGTTTGGAATAGCAAAAGTTGCGTTTTACATTCAAGAGCAATTTAAATGTAAGTCAATAAGGAACTAGTTACTTTAGGGTACGTCCATAAAGAATACAATGCACCTATAAAAAGGGATGTATGGATAAGAAGCCATCCTCAAAATATAGGTATATAGCCAGGTGCGGTGGCACACACCTGTAATCCCAGCGGCTCGGGAGGTGGAGGCAGGAGGATTGCAAGTTCGAGACCAGAAGCAGTCTGCATAATTTAGTGAGACCCTGTCTCAAAAAGTAAAAAAAAATGGGCTAGGGATGCAGCTCAGTGGTCCAGCACTTGCAGAACATGCAAGTGCTAGGCCCTGGGTTCAACCCACAGTACCAAAAAAAAAAACCCAAAAAAACAAACTATATATATATATATATATATATATATATATATATATACACATACCACCATACATGGAATTTTGCCTTTTCATTAAAAGGGTGGGAAATAGATGTATATTCAATGTGGCATCTTTTCTGATATATACACAAAGACACTTGTTTCCCATACCAACTCTTCAACCCCAACAGTGGTAAAGCCTTGCCTAATACACGTAAAACCCTGGGTTCCATCCCCAGCAAAAATAAATAAAGATTCTATTCCATTTCATTACCAACTCCTGGAGTTAGTACAGACCCCACAGCTTAAGGGCTCCATCCCACAAAGCTGCTACCATTTCAGATGCCAGCCACAAAAGGAGTGCCCAGGTGACCCACACTTCTGCCTGGCTAGCTACAAATTTAGGGGTTCCTGCACTCTCTCACCAGGTTTGCCAATGTGGCGGAAGGGTTAGAAAACGCTTTACTTCTACTAACTTCTTATGAAGGAACCAACTTGAGAATGGCAGCTAGAGGAGACACACAGGGCAACGGGTGGGGTGGTGTATGGCGTAGTCTGAACTTCAGGCTCTCTCCCCTCCCAGCACGTCTATATGTCAGTTTTCTAACCCAATCTTCAGAACCCATCAGAGTTCCCACCTTCTAACTGGGTCTTTCTGATGATGAGCCAGGACCCTGGACACCCTGTCACCTCATTAGCCTAAACCCTGGTGTACTCTCCTTCAGAGTAATTCAGGGACTTCTATGAGCAACATAAGACACTTCAGTCACTCAGAAAACTCCATGGTTTTCAGGAACCAGGGGAAGAAGAGTCTCACATTCTCTCCCTTTCTTTCTCTCTGTCTTTTTTCCTCCTCCTCCTCCTCCTCCTCCTCCTCCTCCTCCTCCCCAATCTCCCTCTCCCTCTCCTCTCTCTCTCTCTCTCTCTCTCTCTCTCCCTCTCTCCCTCTCTCCCTCTCTCCCTCTCTCCTTCTCTCTCCCTCTCTTTCTCAGAGGAAACCAGGCCAGAGCAAGCCCACGCCTATAACCCTAACACATAGGAGGCTGCATAGGAGGCTGAGACAGGAGGGTCATAAATCTGAGGCTAGCCCCGCCTCCTCACAAACAAGGAAGCCAAGCCAGGATCTAAGCAGTTGGTGTCCTGTGGACACACGTTTATTAGAGGGACCAGGGCCACGGTGGGTACAGATTGCAGGTGAGGAGGAAAGGGGGGGGGGCAGTGCTGCCAGCCCACCAGGCAGGAGGCTAGGGGGCAGAGTTGGTCAGCAGGCAAGCAGCCAGATGGCTCTTCCCCCTATGGAGGTCAGCACCTAGGGTGTGGCAGAAGCTTGGAGAAGACTGGGAAGACATAGTGAGGCTCAGAGGGGGACGTGCAGGCACAGGGTTGGGGTCAGAGCTCCACCCAGGCCCACACTCCCCTCCCTCCTTCCCACTTGCGCCTCCCAGGATCCCAAGCCAGCCCCCAGCTCCTGTCCGCGACTCACTGCAGAGGGCGTAGGTGTCTGGCTCCAGCTGCATCTGCGGGAGCAAAACGATGAGGAAGGAAGTCTTCACCCCAGAGGCTTTGGACCAGTGAGGGACAATTTTGGCAATGAGAGCAGTGGCACTCACAGGTCAGGGACAGGCGCCTGAGTGGCCCAGGGGTGGGGCGGTGGCAGCTGTGATGCTGGGGCAAGCCACACAAGGAGCAGTGCGGAGGCGAGCGGCCGGGGCCCCGCGGGAAGGGGCCCTGGACTTGGGGCCAGACCCTCTGCACCCCACCGTGGTGGGCACGCCGCTCCCGAGTCCAGGCCCAGTGCGTGGGTTCCTTGGCCATGACCTAGCGGGAGCAGAGTGCACGGTGAAGGAGGGGAACCCCCGCCTTCTCCCCCTGGAAGCCAGCCCCGCTCACCTCCTCGCAGCACTGGCGGCTCACGGCGGCCCGGAAGCCCATGCGCGCCCAGAGCGCGTCCCTCTGGTGCAGGAATTTCCCCACCCGGGAACACCACGCGTCCCCCAGGGCCCACGGAAAAATCTCACATTTGGGTTCCTCCAAGTCTTCCTCCATGTCATTTGCAAGGAACCTGGTTCCAGGGGAATGGAGTCAAGGGGTCAAGGCCTCGCCTGCCCCGCCTCCTCCTCCTGCCCCAGGACAGGGCCTCTGTCGCCTGGTCCTGTCACTCACAGTGCCAAGAACAGGCTGCTGTGGGTGTACTCGCTGAGCTCCAGGTGGGCGCGCCGGAAGTAGACCAGCACCATGGCCAGGAGGTACTGTGGATGGGGTGGCCAGAGTCACTGGGGAGGATGGGCTCACGGCCAGGTTCCTTCGCACCCAAGTTTTTTTTTTTTTTTTTCCCTCGGTACTGGGGGTTGAACCCAGGGCCTTGCGCTTGCATGCTCTGCAAGTGCTGGACCACTGAGCTGCACCCCCAGTCCATTTTTTCACTTTTTTGAGACAGAATCTTGCTAAGTTAC
Organism: Pedetes capensis; assembly: GCA_007922755.1. Lineage (NCBI taxonomy): Eukaryota > Metazoa > Chordata > Mammalia > Rodentia > Pedetidae > Pedetes > Pedetes capensis. The sequence continues at coordinate 3,220 of VMDO01020151.1, read as the reverse complement.
CCAGACTGCCTCTGATCTCGAACTCGTGATTCTCCTGCCTCCGCCTTTTGAGCCACTGGGATGACAGGCGTGCGCCACCGCACCCGGCTGCACCCAAGAAGTTTTGATGCAGAGGGAAGAACAGGCAGGGAACATCGCCGGGAGTGGGAGAGGCTTTGAAGGTAAGGGTCTCAGGGTGAAAAGTGAGGGGCTTCCCCACCAGAGCAGGCGACCCAGCAGCAATCAATGTGAGCCAATCCAACCTCACTCTCCAGTGATGCCAGCCTCCGCCCACGGTGCTCCCTCACCTTATCTGAAATCTGGAAGCAGGGGTCTTGGGAGAGGAATTCCTGGAAAAAGCTGTCCTCTGGAGGCCGAGAAGAGAAACGAGGCATCCAGGTTACCGCCTCGTAGGTACAAAGGCAACGGAAGCACCCAAACCCAAGCCACTACTGGACCCATGTTCTGACACCACCCCCTCCCACCTGCTGCACCTGGGTCACCTGAGGGACTGGAGCCGAGGCCTGGGAGGGATGGGCTCAGCCAGATCTCACTTTTCACATCTGTTTCCACACTGGGCCCCAAAGCCCCTCCCATTGCAGCCCCTGAGTTAACTCACCCAGAAGGCCAAGGAAGGCCTGGAGCTCCTGGTCCTGGTAGGCGCAGAGAAGCCCATAGCCCCCACCGTGATGGCCGGGTCCTCCCAGCTTCACCTGGGTGGTGACCACAGGGACCATGGCGGAGCCTTGGCCATCGCTCATCTCATAGGGGGGAGATGGGCAGTACAGGATGGGGTGGGGTGACCTGTAGAGACAGCAGCCTCAGGACATTGGTGCCCCACAAGTCAAGGGGGATGGTGAGGCTGGCAGGACCAAAGACCAGGAGGGTGGAGGGCAGAGTGCAGAGACTGGGGGCTCAGAACAAAGGGCCCCTGAGGTGGGCCAGGGATGGAAAAGCCAGAATAGCAGCAAGGAGCTGCGGGGGGTCTAACACACCCCCACGCTCCTCCTGGCCCCTCAGGCTGGGCCAGAGAATAATAGCCACAGCAAGCACAACTGAAGGCTTCCTGAGAGCCAGGGGCTATGCTGAAAGTTTCAAAAGTTTTATCACACACACACACACACACACCCCACACACAAAAGGCCCATTTCTCAAAGGAAGCACTGAGGCCTCACAGCTGGGTAAAGGTGAAACCAAATGGACTCCAAAAGCCCACGTTTTAACTGCTCCTCTTGCCCCTCAACTTCCTTTTAGTTTATTTTCATTTTTTACTTTTTTTTCCTTCTTTCTTTTTTTTTCCCCAGTACTGGGGGGCCTTGTGTGCGCTTGCATGCTTTGCAAGTGCTGGACTGTCGAGCTGCACCCCCAGCCTATGTTTTTACTTTTTGAGACAGGGTCTTGCTAAATTACGCACACTGCCTCTGGTCTCGAATTTGCAATTCTCCTGCCTCCACCTCCTGAGCTGCTGGGATTACAGGCATGCGCCACCGCACCCGGCTTTATTTTTCACTTTTAACATGGGTATTTTAAATTCTTTTCACTTTATTGATAAATGTTGGTGGGGTACAGAGTAATATGGCATTTGCTATTTCCATTGTGCATTATGACATCGCTTTTGGTTACATTTTCATCAACTGACAGAGTTTAGGGGACCCTTTGGTTAACGTAGTAGAACTCAGATGCAATTCTAGGTTATAGCTCCCTATTTTTCCCATATATTTGTAATGTTGCATCATTTATGTTGAGGTCATCCTCTCCCCGTTTCCTTTACATCATTTCCCCTCCCCTTCTCTCCTTCCACAACCTTCGTTTCTGCCCCTCAACTTTCAACCTCACTCCCGGCACCAAAGCAGAGAGTTGCAAGGGCCACCAACTCCTTATATCAAGGGGAAACTGAGGCCCAGAGAGAAGAATGACATCAAATACCTAGATGTGGTGCAAGTTTCTTCAAACATTTCAAGGTGTTTTCCTGAACCCTCATGCTCAGAGAGAAATGCTGTCCACCAACTCGTGGTAAGTCTGGAGACCTCCAGCGAGGCTCCTACGAGCAACCAACCCCGTCCCACAAGGAGCCTTACCTGAACTCAGGGAATTATCTACAGCACAACTCACTCCACCTGCCTGCAAGATTTATATAGTCTGACAGTGGCTCCGCCCCCCCACCTCCACCAATCAGACAGCTCCTAGTGAGGGGGCGGGGCTTGCCCTTCATCATCTACTTCATCATGTGAAGCCAGCCACCCCCAGCCTCACAGCTGCCGCTCCCCTGAGTAGAAACTTCTCAAAGTTTCCTCACCCAAAGGAGAGCTGAAGGCAGGCTGGCTGGCCCCCAGGCCCTGAAACCTCCCAGGATGGGCAGGGAGCTAGGACTCCTCCCCGTCCTTACAAATGCCATACTGGGGTGCTGAGCCAGGTAAGGAGGCCCCGGCCCCCCAGGGCCAGTGGATACATTTTCATTCACCACCGTGCCTTGCTGGAGCAGGGTTGGCTAGGCTTTCTGGGCTCTGGCTTCCTCTCAGGCGTAGGGGCTCTGTGGATCGAGCTGAGTTTCCCCGTCGCTCCGGGGCATCCTGCATCTCTTGAGTCTTGCTGGCTCCCTTGTGTCTTGCAGAGTTTCTTGATGTTTCTGGTTTCTGGGTCTCTCTGGATCTCTGGGTCTCTGAGGTCTAGCGAAGGCCTTGGGTCTTGGGGTCCCTTGGCTTTTCCAGCCCGTGTGGATTTCATGAGGTCACCCTGACCACCTCCCGTGTTCCCTGAGCGCTGAAGGACTTCCCCGACCACCTGATCTCCGTCAAGTCAGCCTGTTTGTGTGTGTGCACATGGTTGGCTCACATATTCATGGTCAGCCTCCCCCAGAAACGAAGCTCTGAGCCCAGCTGCCCTATAACATAAGCACCAGTACTGGTGCTTCCCAAGCGGCTAGGACAAATCCACCCATGTGCTCCTCATGGCAATCTGCTCCCAGGAAGTGGGGATTCTTAGTAGCTTCATATTGTTGTTGTTGTTAGGTGCCATCAAGTCGATATCTGACTCATAGTGACACTCATAGGGTTTCCAATGGCTGACTGTTTCGGGATTGCCTTGGGAGTGGATTGCCAGGCCCTTCTCCCATTTTTGTGGTGCTGGGAATCAAACTCAGGACCTCAGAGACTGCAGCGCAGCGCTCTACCAACTGCGCTAAATCCCAGCCCAGCTTCATATTACAAAGAAAAAAAAAACCACTAAAATCAGAATTTGGGCG